>VZTF01003884.1:580296-685610 GCA_013397755.1 Cnemophilus loriae
AAAAAAAAGAAGAAGGAAAAAAGAGCTCAACTCAGAAGCACCAGGAACTAACAGCATATATTGCTCCTCAACACTGCCAAATATAGACATTTCTCTAGAAAAATACCACTATTGCCTTGAATCTTTGTATTTCCTGTGCACTGGGGATTTTTGTTTGGAGACCTAATGGTTCATAGAATCCCAGAATTGCATGGGTTGGGAAAAAAACCCGTAAGATCTTGAGTTCAGCTGTTAACCTGTAACTGCCAAGTCCATCACTAAGCCATGTCCCTAAGTGCCATGTCTACACAGAATCCTAGAATATTTTAGCTTGGAAAAGACCACGTTCATATGTGTTAGGGCAGAGGAATATCATATTGATTACATGTGGGTATCCTCATAGCTGGACCACTTCTAACTCATCATGAAGATGTCTGTGTGCCTTGGGCCACCATATCATAGGTAATTCTGCTCACCTCCATTTAGATTAGCCTGCAGGAGCTCTCTCCATCTGAGTCAGCTGTCTGACCCCTTTGCAGGCAATAAAGAGGAACAGACATTTCTAGCACTTAATTTGCATGTTCTGTCTTATAACAGACGAATTCCACAAATACTTCTTGCTTTCCCTATAGCACCACAGGCATCTTCAAAGTTTACCTGAGATGTAGGTGCCTACATTGTAGGCTGCCTAAAGTTATTCTTTTTGCCCCAAGCATAATAAAAATGGCTCTTTCTGGGCAGCACAGTGCCTGGCCCAAATTCCATGGAACACACACAGACACACAAATCTGTGTGACAGTCGCCAGCAAAAATCACATGCCAGCAAAAATAAAGCTAGGCACATGAGTGTGATGGACACAGAATACAAGTAGTAACAATAGATTATTTGAATTTATCTGGTAATTTGTAGGCACTTAAATATTCTTCCAGGCCAGTTTCACACCAGTGCAATCCTTTCAAATTACTCCTTATTTACATTACATTAATTGGGAAAACAATTAGATCTCATCTGTGCATCTATATGTCCCCTATATGTCATGGGAGCTGTGACTATAACAAAAACCCAACGGACAGGCAAAATACAGTTTTCTTCAGTTCTGAGAAACACATTCAGAACTGCATATATAACAGTGGCACAATAAACTAGGCAGACCAAAATAGATTTTAAAACATCTGAGCCAGATATATCTTCTGAGAAGTCAGGCAAGCTTGTGGTCTGGGAATTAGCCTGAGATTGGAGATCTAGGACCCCTCCTGATGGCTGTGTCCAGGTGCAGCACGACTGTGAGCTGTGAGTGCAGTCTGTTTCACACTGCCCACCTGCACAGGAGGCACAGTCACAGCTCACTTCACTGCCAGGCACACTGAGACATTCAGTCACTGCCTGGCCTCAAAGGACTGGCAGTAGCCATTAGATCGACACTCCATTATAAAACATTATTATGCTTGAAACCTAAACCCAAGGATTCAGGCAAAGCATTTCCCAACAGTGGTTATGACAAAAGTAAATCAACCAAGCTACAGCAGTAGAAATGATGGGAGACCACAGCCTCCTGCTCTGCTGTTTCACAGCCCCTCATGCAATTTATAGCCGCGGTGTTAGCAGGGGAGGTTCAGAGTCTGTGCTGGCCCCTGAAAATATACACCACAGGGGAGGCAGCACAGGGATGGGCAAACGTAACTCAGCTAGCCATGGGGATAGCACAGGAACTTACTGGACTTAAAAGACTTCAGATCAGTTTAAGGAACAGACAGGCTGAAGATCATGGTGCTGCTCTGGGGAACTCAGAAATACAGTACGGTTAATTTGAAACTAACTGAAGAGTGAAGTTTAAGAACTCTAATACTTTATGCTTGCAATTTGTATTTAAATAAAGTATAAATTGAACTTCTCTTTAAAAAGAAGAAAGCAGGTTTTCTGCTTCACTTCCTATGTGTCATTACTCCTTTAGTCCACTGCTACAGTTTCCCACTAATCTCTTGTAATTGAAGCGTCTCAGAGATACCACTTGCGATTAATGGGACCACTCATTCTGCCAGAAATTCTTGTTTGAATTCCAGTGACCAGGTCTTGGCAGTGCCCAGCCTTAGCGGTATCTCTGACTGTTTCTATGGGGAAACATGAAAGCAATCTCCTGAGACAAGCACTCTTGGTAAAACAAACAATCTGGGCCTAATTCTGAGCTAATTTTACACCCATGCAAATCTGGCTGAACTCAGCAAGAATCAGTCTAGCTTGGGAGTGGAGAGAGAGAATAAAAGAAAAGGTCACTTGCTCTGCATCACTACCATGCCTTTTATAGGATATAACTTCACTTCTTAATTCTGCTCATGCTGCTAGCATTTTTTAATGTGTTTTCTCTTACGAGTTTACAGAATTTCACTGGACAATTATTTAACCCAACAGCACCTCCATTTACTTCTCTGGATTTCAGTTCCTGCCTTCAATGATTTGGTCTTACATGAGTTCTACAGTCACTGAATTCCACAACATTACTCCAGATGTGAAATGCCACAAATAAAAGCAGAATCAGAGCTGTACTGTTCAGGCTTCCTCAAAAGTTTTTGGTTTTCTTTTTATATTTATCTATGTATTTATTTTACACATATGTGTGTGTATTTCAATTATATACACAATTTTTTAAAGCATATACATTTTCTGAATATATATAAAAATATCTTTTTTCATAAATTTCTCTCTAAATGGCAATTATTGGCACTGATGTGTTCCTTCACGGGTACCATTCGGTAGCATCTAGGGAAGACCTAGGGGAATTGCTGTATTATCACTATGCTACTGTACTGTAAAAATAAGCATAAACCTTTTAATCAACTCTATGAAAATTCCAGTTGCCTGAACCACTTTTCTTTCTCCTTTTTTATCTAATGCATCCCTATAAACACATCTACTATTTCTCAAAGAAGGAATTTACTAATTGCAGGATTTTCCCCAGATAAACTCAATTTGTGACCTGTCACGGACCTTTTGTTATGTTCATACTCTGTGGAGAAGGACAAAGGTTGAGCACACTCTGCAAAGTAGAACTGGTGCCAAAGAAATAAAAAAAAGAAAGCAGAGTCCACCCACTGACACTGCCGTGTCTCCTGTGCCCACAGGGGTCTGTCTGCCGGACCGGCAGCAAAATGAGCAGGGAAGGTAAGGAGAGGTAAACTGTGTCAAATCTGTATCACACACAAATAGCTACAAACACAGACTGGAATGAGGCAGCACAAGCAGAGATCAACACTGGGGATATTATCACTTCCTTCTACTCCTGCCTGTAAGATTTCATTTGGGGTTCATTTATCTAATTACTGCAGGGACAGGGCTAGACAGCTGTTGCTTCAGGCACTGTGCTTGCCTTTATGAGCTGCTTTTCTCATCAATCATTTGAGCAGCTTCTGCTGGATGCGTTCTGGGTAGTGGTGGGATGCAGGAGCTGCAGTGCAGTCACAGGCGAGACAGGCCAGCCAGGACTATTGAGCTGTTTCAGCACTCCATCAATGTAATGGCAATCGCTGGCTTCAGGAACAGCCTTATTGGAGGTTAATGAAGAGTAGGTTTTGTAATTTCTCACTGTTACAGTTGTAAATAATTGTGGGAGGCATGAAATTTTGCTGTAGCCAGCCACAAAGTACTACAGCACAAGAAAATCTAGACCATCCCATATGCTCGTGCACATGTATGCTTTTGCACGATGGATGTAAAGCTTGAAGCCTTTCTATGGTGTCCAAAGGATATGAAACCACCTGTTAAGTATGTTAAAGGATTTTTCTTACAGATCATAGGACAATTAGTTGATCATGCTAACATGAAATCTAGGAGGTCAAGATAAACAGACTGACCCAGAATGCAACAAATGCAGGACTGTAGGAGTGGACATTGCTTTAATGGAAATATTGTCACATTTGGGAAAAAACCACAAACAAATAAACTCAGGTGAATTATGCCAGTGTAAGCTGGTCGGGAAAACACGTGCAAACAGGCCTTGTCCTCTTTTTCTGTTTTCACAAAGGTAACACTCCTAGGGCTTCAGTGCTTTGCTTTAGCACAAATTAGAAAACACATAGGCCTGATCACTCTTGCTGTTGGTGGAAGTGGCTGTTACTGATACTGATGCTTAGGAAAAGCAGTGAAAACAACTGAAAAAGCAATAGCATTAGCGCATGCAGGTCTCCTCTTTTTTTACAACAGTTCCTCTGTTTCTGTCTTGTGTAATTGCTAAAACTTTACCGGCTCATTAACCCCATCCGGTACAGCAGTTAAACTAATTTGGACTTCTAGCAATAATGGCAAGTAGCAGCAGCGTACTGTACCCAAATACCAAACATGTTATTCAAAAAATTTGCAATTATCATGACTGCATACTTTTTCAGTTGGACGATGCAACTTTAATAATGAATTCAGTAAAATCTGGAGTGAAATACGCTCAGGTCACAGGGCACAGCTCAGTGGCCTCCTGCACTGTTCATGGCAGCAGTAGCTGTGAGTTTGTCACTATGGTTTGGTACAGTTGAAAGACAGTGCTGAGCACCAGCACTGTCTGAAACCAGCACATACATCAGCCCAGCCATTCAGCTATCACGTTGCTACTTCAGCCTTTACTAGATTCTAAATTAACAAAGACCACTGCAACTTTCTTCTACTCTTAAAAAAATTATATTAAAAAAAACCCAAAGAAAAGAGAATCATCCCGTCATGGAAAACAGCCTTTTCTTAAGGCTCCCCACACTCAGACTGGGTTCCTGGCTTTCCTTTTGCTTCCTTATAATCAAGGTAAGTTTGCATTTCAGAACTGCATAACTGGGCAGCCTGTATGTTGCCTCAAGCAGGAGGAGGATTTTTCCCGGCTTCTGACATTCTCCACATACCTGCACTTATGATGGGACCAACAACAGCCTAACTCAGCCCATGTGCTAGGACGAAATTATTTTTCTTTTTCTTTTTTTAAGAATATCTTTAACATCACTGAGAGTGGCATTTTCATAAGAACTGACAAGCCAAAACAGCCTTCAACAATCCCAGCACGAACAACATGGGATCAGCTGGCAAATCTTGTCTTCCCTGCAGTGGATCTGCAGGTATGTAAGCATGCACCCACTGCATACTGGTACAGTGAGCAGATGCTTACTTAAGGCTCCAATACACTACTGCAAAAATTTACTCTGCTTCTCCCACTATGACAAGAACTTATAAACTGTTACCTGGCACAAAATGGAGAACTGGCAACTTTCCCTGTAATTCTTGTCCTCTGCTATGGTGTGGCCACATTCAACAGTCTGCAAGATGCTCCCTTGCCCATGCTAATTTAAGAACCAGGCCTGGAATTGTTTGGGAGAGATGAGTGCCCAACACCATGCCAGAAATCTTGTTAACAATGCAGGACTACAATGACTGAGTGCCAGGAATATTTTCTGTTGCTGTTTAATTTATTTTATTGTCTGTACCATGTTTAGTTCCTTCACGGTAGCTGGTATGAGACTGTGTTCTGGGTTTATGGTGAAAACAGTGTTGATGACACACGGACATTTTAGTCACTGCTGAGCAGAGCTTATACAGAGTCAAGGCCTTTATAGCTTCTCATGTCACCCTGCCGTCAAGTAGCCTGGGGGTGCACAAGAAGTGGGGAGGGGACACAGTCAGGATGGATGACCCCAAGTGCCTGAAAGGATATCCCCCACCATATGGCAGCTCAGCATATAAAACTGGGGGAAGAAGGAGAAAGAGGGAGATGACCAGAGTTATGGCCAGTACATGTGAGGAAGCCCTGCTTTATTGGAGATGGCTGAGCACCTGCCTGCCCGTGGGAAGTACTGGATTAATTCCTTATTTTGCTCTGCCTATGAATGAAGATTTTGCTCTTTCTAGTAAACTGTCTTTATCTCAACACACAAGTTTTCCCTTTCACCCTTCTGATTCCCTTGCACATCCCACTGGGAGAGAGTGAGCAAGAGGCTGTGTGGGGCTGAGCTGCCTGCCATGGTTAAGCCACAGAATTGTCCCAGTCACAGATCATTGCACAGCTTAGCCATGTTTAGCATTCTCTAAGTTAAATACAAGAAACTCAGTCTGTGCAGTAGTGGCCTCCCAAGCATGTGATGTGCCATATGTTGCTCTGTTCTATTCCAACCTGGCTTGATATCTACAGATCCTACAGACAGATCAGCCAAACCCATTTGCGGCATCAGCAAGGCAGGCTCCCTAAAGGAACTTCTCTGCTCCCGTGATTGATGACAAGGCTGCTGTCATTCCTGCTGCCTGCATAAGGCTGCCATCAGCCCCCTGGGGAGGAGGGAGACAGCAATGGTGAGTCACTCGGCTTTTTCTCATAGGCCATGCTCTTATCCTGCTGCTGTGCAGAAAGACTGAAGAGAACTTTGCTTTCCTTTGCTTGTTTAAGCTTCCTCTTAGAAACCTGCCCTTCCAGTAAAACATGATTGAACTGCCTCGGCTGTCACAAGGACTGGTGTTGATAGAAAGCAGAAGCAGTATCAACAGTAGCAATATCTCAAGCACGTGCCTTGATAATTATGTCTGCTATATTATTACTTAAAGCCCGTTTCCCTTTCTGTGAAAGAGGTGCATAGGATGCAGCTTGGTAAGTATAAGCAGCAGCTCATCTTACCACTAATTAAAGAAAGCGTGGCACTGAGGGCTTCACGTTGTATATTCTCAGGAGATGAGAAATTCCAAGATGAACAAGGCTCTCTGTTTTTTTGTCTAAGGAAACAAGAATTTCTATGGAAAGAATGCAGATAAAAGACAAAGTTTCCCTTACACATGTCTTTGAGATGTCTTTTCAGTGCTAGAGAAACAAAGGATATACAGGTGATGTAGGATTATACAAAGAGATGTATAATCACAATTGCAAGCTTTTCCATTATTTATAAAGATGATCTCCATGACTGCATACAAAAGAAGATCCCCCAGTCCGCACATAAAAGTGTACGCCACGGCACCATAAATAACAAGTAGCAATACAATCAGACGAGAAGGATTTACATTATTTAAACCAAGCCAGAAGTGAAAAATTGCAGTTTAATGCAGATAAGTGTGGAAAAAAGATGTGTAAAACTTTGGAGTGGCAGTTGGTAATGACAGACACTAAATAAAAGGGATGGTTCTGACTAGGAATTTGAGAATTCGTGGTGAGGAAAAAAATCCCAAAGAAAGCATAGGGCCGCATTGTGAAAGAGAGTCTATAGAAACAGAAGGGGGTACAATTATTGCCTAATATTAGGCAATATAGGGGAGATATCTAATAAGTGCTTGGGTATTCAGAGGAGAAATCCAGTCTCCAGAAGGAGTATAAGCAGCCTCCAGTACCATATGTTGCATGAAACAATCAGTAGAAACTTCAAGGAGTGGAGGTAGATGCTTTAGTGAGGAATGTAATATATTATAGTGTCACTGAATTTAGCAATAATTCCTTATTTACCTGCAAGTATATGAGATGAGGATTTGACCTTGGTTAGGAACAACCACCAAGAAAATTAAATTTGGAATACAAGGAAATTATGTAACCTGGATCCAAGCAATGATATGATCTATCTTGTTAGTGAACATTTCACCTGAAGATCCCTCAGGGCTTTGCAGTCTTCTGACAGGATCAAGACATATACATACAATTATTCTTAATCTTCAATGGCAGAAATAAAGCCTAAGAGTAAATAAATCACCTAAGATCCCAGGAAAGGTGTGCTTTACCTAAATACACTACCTGAACTCTGCTTCTCCCCTTTCTTATCCCATAACAGTAGGCTATAATGTTTACAAGGGCATAAACATAATATTAAATTTACTTTTTCTTTCATGTTGTATCCTATTTAATACTACACTCATGCGTCTATCTTTGGCAGTGGTACAGGGAGGCACAATAACTTTAGAGCCCAAGCATCCACTCAGAATTAATGAGATCTATTTGTAATGCTATACATTATCTCAAATTAAAAGTGCTTTTTTTTGACACTTAACAGAAATCCCTGCAACAGACTTTTATTTTGGGCTTGAATTTGCATTCCCATGAAACAAACAGAATTATTTATTGTGCCTGGAACAAGAGAATAGAAGACAAGGTCACACAAGATGCATCTGAAGGTTCATATAACTCCATAATATTCCATCTCCAACAGTGATCCAACATTCTGCCCCATGAGCCTCCCACTGTGGTGGGCCGCACTGCCATCCCTCTGCTCCCTCCCAAACTGTGCTTTGCCAATTACCTGTATGGCTCATGTGCCACTTGCATCCTACCAAGATGCAAACTGAGAGGAACACAAACTATCAGGAGAGAGCCACAGGCTCCAATGAGTCAGCTTGCAGTCTAAATCAAATCCGCAGCCCGCTGGGGACACTGTTGGTGTTGGCTATGTTTATAGTGCCATTTGTGGGATGTTGTCACTCCTTTTGGAGGTGGGGTGAGAACTGCCCCACAGAAGTCTCCCCTGGGTACATACAGTACACGAAATTGCCTCTCCCAACTCTTCCAGCACCAGTTGCCGAGGCTCTGATTGTTTGTGCTTCTCAGACTTTGGGCTTTTTAATGCTTCCCCCAGCCCTAACATTCAATTGTTTTCTGACCAGTAGCGAACATCGTGTTGGATTTTCACTAGCCTCTAGAAGGCACTACAGCCTGACTCTCACCCTTTAAGGAAATAAAATCCAAGGAAGTCATATATCTGAGCAAATTTGTTCCTAAAAGCAAACACAGCCTCTGGTGGTACAAGGATGCTCTTACTTACCTGGAAAAATCCAGAGACATATTAGCCAAGTTGACACTGCTGGTTCTAAGGATCTCTGTGTAGTACTCTGTGATGCTGACTCCTGGGCAAGCATCTGACTCCAGGTACAGTACAGCTCATCTCCACTGCATCCTGTGTTCCCACGGGAAGAAATCCAGGTATGCAGGCAATGAGGATGCCACTGTTTGCTCAGCACTGATCCTGGCCTGACTGATCACAGAACCAAGATACCAGAAGTGTACTGCTTTCCTGTGTTTTTTTATTTTATACTAAACATAAACGTAACAGAACAAAAATGATACCAAATCAGAGAGGCAGACAAACAAAAACGACAGAAAGAAAACGAAACGTGCAAACAGGACTTTGACAAATGGAACTTGTCTCATGTCACAGAGAGCCACTAACTTCTTTTACTCTCAGCTGCAGTATAACAGCTTAACATTGCCACTGACCCTCCTCCTTGATGAATGCAGCTCTATAGCAATGAGAAACAGCCAGCGAACAGCCATCTGCCTTATGACCCCTACCACTAATGGTTTCATCCACTGCTTGCTGCTTTGTTAAATGTTGCAATAAATAACAGCAATATCTGTGAATACATCAGTAACCAACCACGTGCCCTAGAACGAATATCTAGTGCCTGTTAGTAGTCTTTCTGCATGCCCTCACCTGTAATTCTGCAATCTTAATTTGGGCAAAATTTCCATCATCTTCAACCTCAACTGCCATTTTCTGACTTCCGAGTGCTTAACCATGCAACCTTAACGTTCCTTTAATACTGCTATTTGTCAACAGAATAATTCATTATGCTGTGTGTAGCTTAGGAACTGTATAATTCTTCTACAAATAGCAGCCTTTAATGAATGGCATCTGATCAATAATGCAGAATTCAACATTTGAGAATAAATAAAAAGTCTTTTTCATGAGAAGTGTCTGCAGGAAATGTCAAAATCATTTATCAAGGGTCCAGGCTGATAGCCTGCAGCTGCTGTCCACAAGAATTATAAAAACATGCATTACTGAGTCCTGAAAATATGTTTTTTGTACTGAGTATAACTAGATTTTTCCATGTCCAAAACACAAAATAAGGACTTATTGAGTATGAATACAATGGTCATTACCAGAGTTTTGTTAAAGTAAAACTTAGCCACAATAGTACTTTGTCACTAAGCTGCTAGTTATACAGGATTATGTTAACTTGGTTTCCAGGTGTCCCTTTAAAACAATCCTCACTGTAACTCTAGACAAGCTGAGCTGCTTAATACAAATGCAAAAATGTATTTGTATTTGGGTTTCAAAACCTCAGATTAACAAGGTAATCAGGCAAACATTACAAACCAAGACAAGGGTAAGCACTTTATCTCTTCCTGATATCTAGGTGCAGCATGTATATAAGGAACAAGCAGTTTTTACTGTTCTGGAAAGCTTTTACATTTCTTAATAAATGGTCTAACAAAGAAAAACAAGGTAACTCCAGCTCCTTTGCTGATAATTCTCATCCAGCAATATATAGTGTAGCAATAGTTAAGGGCTATAATCACAATTCACAAACATGAGCAAGATTATGAAAACAGAGGTTTAGTGAAGTTTGCTTTAGTCCTATGTGGCTTAAAAACCTTAAATATAAGTGGCGAAGTTGTCAGATCCTGAGTCCAGAGTGATCAGTTTTCAAGGTACGTTATTTAAATAGCTAAGAATAATCTCATCCTGGACTGTACATATCCAAGCAAGGCTCCTTTCATTGTACATGGGATGCAGCAGGATGGTGACTGCATGAGCTTTTTAAGCTTACTTTCTAAAGATCAGGCTCTTGGTCAGTTAGGACCTGCTTAAGAAGGCTTCACTTTTAGCTAGATTGAACTACACTGGCCATTTGATTTCTCTTTTCTGATGCAGCTAGAGTGATCTGGTGTTGGATAACAACAAGTGGAAGACCTTGATGAGTGTGCGCAGGTCACAGTTCTATAGCTCCACCTTCTCTGAGCTGGGTGACAGAGCTGCCTGCTTCATCTCCTCTAAAATCTGAAGATTTCCACTTTGGTTGCCTTGGTGCCTTCGGTGGGTAACAATTCCTGCAGAGAGCCTGCTTCTCTGTTGATACTACTGGAGATTCGCTAGCTATTACACCAATTAACCTGTTCCTAAATCCATCTCTTTAAACAGTGCTTTTCCACCTACTATGACAATTTCTATGGTGACATTGCTATTTGTCATTGGTGCCACTGCCTGCCAGACAATGGCTGTAAAAGTAGCAGTCGGTGCACAGGTTTCACAAGTGATTGAAGCAACTAGCCTTTTTCTTCAGCAACAAAGGGATCTTTCATTTTAAGATAATTCATCCTCCATGCTTGTCACTACTGTAGCTCAGTGTCAGGAAAGAAATGTTCTTTGATGCTTGTAAGGTTTTATCACTCATCACAAAATAGAGAGATTAATGAAGGGGAAAAAAGAGGGGATGAAAATGACTTTTTTTTTTTTTTAATAAGAGGCATCTTCCCACAACAGATTAGAGCATAGGCAGAACAAATAAGCAAGGTAAAATATATCACAATGATAGGCGGGAGAAAGTAACACAACAAATTACACTTACAGAATCATTTTTAACGTGCAGCACAGAAGCAACTTTGATGAAATATTCAAACTTCAAATCTAACGTGATCCTAAATCAGCCCTGTGTGTTAGGTAAGGAGACAGATCTACTGCCTGTCTGTCTGGTGAAGGATGGTTTTATACCACTAAACCTGAAAAGGGTATGTCTTGAAATGACTTGAGCCAGACTGATCGTATACATCAGTATGAAACGTGAGAAGCACAGAAAGCCAGTGTGGCCAGAGCTGGGCCAGAATCCAAATCTGAGTCCTGCCAACCACAACAATATTCAGATTTTCACTGGTGGAGCCAAAGCCCTAACTTGGATCAACTTGGTTTTTCCTCACTTCTTTCACTACATAAAACCTTCCAAATAGTTCCTGGAACTGACAGTACTACATTTAGACAGAATGGAGCACAAATCTGTCCAGGTGGGAAGCTTCAGGTACAGTAACAGGCATTATGACAACTGTTAAGGTGAAAAATTAACAACTTGGGTTTTTAATTGCATGTCTAAAGCTGCCTTTATCACCTGATGTCCATTACTAAAGCTGTACTTCAGTCCTTCATTGTTTCTAAGGACTGCCCTCACAGCACTACTCATCTGTGAATGCTGCAAACCATGCAGCCCTGTGCTTATGTCTTTAACAGTCAAGTATCTTTCATTCTTACATAGTATTTTTGCTATACAAATAAAAAAATGGGATATAGATCTCTGGACAGTGTGCATCTCAAATTTGGGTATATTTACATCTAGATTTGGATTCAGATTATTCCATAAGATAAAGCTAATAATTGGTAATATGTCATGGTTCATATACTACTTTGTCTATACCACTGCTCTTCCTGTATTTCTGTTAAATGCTGCACATCTTACCTGATTGCAGGTGAATGCACATTAGCAAATACCCAATACAAGTTTTGATAAGGTTAACATTGCATATGAAAAGGAAATTCATGTAATGTATGGCATGTAATGTAAAGGAAATTAATTCTGTCATTAATTTCTACCAATTTGTACAGATGTTTCAAGAAATGTAGTCTCTGTCAAGGTGGTTCAGGACTTACCCCATTCTGTGCACAATAAGGTAAAACAAGGCACATTTTCAATGGAGTGACTATCTTGGGATGTCTTTGGATACTGTGGGATTCAGTAAACCTCTTAATATTATTTTAATTAAGCCATTACGATTCATCGTGTCAAAACATAAACATACAGATTATATAAAACTGCATTAGGAGACCTTACATAGCCCTGATTAATGGCCTCATAGGTTGTAAAATGAATCCAAACCGTAAATTTATACTGTGGGCTTTTCTAAAATGTGAATTATTGACTTGACACATTATAATAACTCTTTCCAAACTATTGTGGTCTACGGTCCAAATCTTTTCTGTATAGCTCACTGACATGCACAGTAAGCCTAATTTACTACACCTCTTACTGCATGAACATCCACAGACTGCAGCACCCTCCGAAATGTATTCCGAAACATTGCAAGTAACCAGATGGACAAAGGCATGAGGAAGAAAATGCCTTTAATCAGCAGTGACTTCCAGATAAGAATAACTCGGAATCCCTCGTACAATCTCACCTGGCAGAAAATTTTCTGCTGTTAGCAAGGTACACCAATGCCTGAATATGTTACAAGGAATCTGCTCTTGGAATAAGCTGCCTTGGCTCTCCAGTGATTTCCTTTAGAAAGAGGTAGTTTATTTGCTGGTTCAGTATGCTATGGTTTTCTATAGGCCTGACACAGGAGAGAAATTTTGAATACCTAGCAGATTATAACTTGATCGCTGTATTAGCATGAGCCTCAAAAAAAAGGGCCACTTGAACCCAAAACTTTCTATCACCTTTAAATACTTCTGAGTATTTAAAAACAAACAAACCTCGGCCCATTCGAGAAACTGTAGACTCTGCAGGCAAAGAAGCCATTCTGGATCCTCTGGAGCTCAACCCCTATAGATCATACAGATACAGCTGGACCAAGCCACTCCACTTGTGGCAGCTGCCACTCACTGCTGCAAACACCTACAAGAGGCATGGAAACATGGTCCCCACCGCCTCAAAGGCCAGGGATGAACTCAAAGCCTGTCCTGCTGAACATCTGCAACGTAGCTTTTATTTCCCTGAAGTTAAAATTCCAAACTCAAATCAGGCAGCATATTTTGCAAAACGCCTTCTTTTTTTTCCTGGGTAACAGAAGGACTCACACACATACCCAAACTGGAAATTTGTATCTTGCTGAAATATACAATTTTAGTATATTTAGCTATTTTAGTTACAGGAAATAAATTACATTTTAACTTGACAACTTTCAATTACATCTTTAAAGACCCAAAACTCAAATTTTCTCTTTTTTCAGGACAGAAATTTTGTTTTATTTGAATAGAAATAAAAACGCATATGACTAAAACTGTCTGAGAAATATTGAAATTATTTTGGATTCATTTAAAAAGTCTGTGTTGGTAAAACAGTGTTTTCCTCTCTGACTTAAAAAATACTTTGAAAATGTAGCTTATACGATGCATTACATAAATAAAAATAATTATGAAAATAAAATAGTCCATACCTATAGAGTAGTGTACACCCAGTTTTTTGAGGGGAGGAAAAAAAAACCCAAAACAAACAACCAGCCCAGCAACAACTGACTGAAAAAGATTTCAGCTATTTTTTAGCTCAATCACTAGTTCAACTTTCAATCATCAGTTTTAAATAACCCAATTAGATGAATATTGGCAGCCAGTGTAACCCAACAGGGAGCAGCTATCTCGAAATATAGGCATTAAAACAAAAAAAATGACATTAAAAACTAAGTTGTTGCTCTAGTAGAACCAGACCTACTAACTAGGCACATATTAAACACTTGAGTGCTGAAAGAGTTAAGAAAATTCAAGCTGGACAAAAAACCAAGTATTTTTTTAATATTTACACTAGACTCCATAAAATTGAGGAAAGTAAGACTGAGCAAATTGAGATCTATAAAGAGTTCAAATAACACAGTTATATTATCTTTTTGAATTAGTGTAACACGTATTTTGCAGAGTTAATCTACACTTCATTACTCTCTCTAGAAATGCATATAAGGGCAAAGTCTACACACATACACTACATTTTCCCATTAAAAAAATTATCTTAACATGAAGCAAAATAAGTTTTGTTTCTAAAAAAAAAGATACCCCCAAAATCCAGCCTAAAAGTCAACACATTTTTGCACAGAAATCTTTGAAGTTTCTATAGACGTACATGGCATACTGTCCTGAATCTATATTTTTCAAGGTAAAAGTAGCAATGCTTTTCACATATAAGCCTAGAAAAGCATGTAGAAATCTTTATTATTAACCCTTTGCAAACAGTTTCTGCGTAAGAATAAAAATGTAGAGGAGAAGTATACAGACTCGCTAAAAAACATCACGGGTAGATTTTTTTTTTTTTTTAAATATACGTCAATATTTGTGCACAGAAAATCCAAAACAGGCCCACTGACTTTATCAACCCACCATCTTTCAGAGAGATTAGATAATCATAGGACCTTGACGTTTTAAAGTCAGCTGAACTCTTGAAGATTAGCGGAATCTTTTCAGGCTGTAAAGCTTTCGCTGTTAGGAATGAACAAAAGTAAGAAAGATAGATTGTTGTCACAGTACACCCAAAAAGTCGGGATCTCACAACAGAGGAAACTATTAGGAACAACAGTCCAACTCTTTGGAAAAAGGGGCATATCTTGGGCTGGGAATCAGCGGCTGGACTTCTTCCTCAGCAAAGAAAGAGGCAGGCTGGCTGGAGACCACCATTGCCCCAAGGGCTGAATATCTCTCCCGGGAATTGAACACAGGCTAGTACATTAACTCTGCTGATGCCCTTGGTGAAGAGATGGAAGAAAGTCTACAGGTGGCCAAACAATCAGTACAGCCAGCAATATAATTCCCCCAAATACAACATCGTCCTGGTGTTGAGTTCAGCTACCCTCCATACATTGGGAATTTGAAGTACTGGGAACTTTAGTACGGCAATGGTTTGTGAATCACAGGAAGATGAAGCTGGCTTTTCTATTTCTAACACCCCATGTTCCCTTTAAATTCTCAAGCAGGAGAAGTAACTCTGGGAATGATAATACAAAGCATTTCCCCTCCATATGCAATACTCACTTCTGTATAAATAACCAAACTTCCTACCACACCATGTCACCTCACTGTCCACAACCATTAGTAAAGAATCCTTCCTCTCAATTTCCCAGCCAATGCTGCTTCACAGTCTACAACTGAGTTCAAGACGTCCTTTAAATCACCAGGCAACAGCCTTTGATAGAGGCATCAGGAGACTGGACTGTACAGACCACTGACCTATCCTTTGCCAGTTACAGACAGGCATGTACATGAGTTTGTATGGACCTACTCAATGTCCTTGCAGCTGCACCTGTGCTTAGTGCCTTCAAGAGTAGGATTCCTTCCATTCCATTATACATTTACATACAACTCAAGTTGCTGTGGCTCATTAGGTACATACGATTGTTACTTTGCAAGAAACTCAAATATCTTGAAAAGAAAAGTTAATCTCTTTGCCCGCAGCATCTGACAATCAATAAATCCAAGACATAATTGGGTTAAATATGACTCTCTCCTGATAAATTCTATGGTTTGTTTTTTTTTTTTTTAAGTAATGCATTACTCAACATAGTAATTTTAGTCATACTCAAATTTCAAAATTACTCTTTAAATTACTGAAAGAGTAAGTGTTAAGTAATCCCAGGACTTGCAGGATCACACCTTCCTTACAGTATCATTCAGGCACACAGGTGTGGTGGTCTGACCTAGACTGGATGCTGCCTGCCCACCAAAGCTGCTCTACCACTCCCCTCCGCAACTGGACAAGGTCAACCCACCACCACAGAGAAGGCATAAAGGTGCTGAACTGTATCTGCCTGGAGTAAACGGCACTGTGGAAGTGTCCAAAAGAGCACCAAAAATACTGCATGGTATCGGTGGTATTTCTATTCATCTGCCACAAGCAGAGCCTGAGCAATTTTCCTGCAGTTCTCTATCATCACTACTCTTCATTTCTCACCTGGAAAAGCTCTACTGCTATTCCAGTCCTAATTCTTTTCTGGACAGAGATGGAAACCTGCCAAAACATGCAGGAGTACTGTGAATACTGTGAATGAGGTGTGCTAAGGAGCCCTCTGGGACTACAGACTTGTTTTTACACAAGGTCTGAGCAAGGGTGTGAACCCAGATGTCTAGAGGTAGACTATTGCATTAACCTGCTGTGCCATTTGTCTGCATCTGTAACAAACCCATGCTGTATGTAATGGACAAGGCTGTACTTTCTTCAGCCACATGGTGACAAAAAAAAGTGCTATAATATTAATTTATAAGGAAAAAAGTTCCATATGGAGCCATCTTTTGCACTCACAGAAGATGCATACTTTTCCACTGACACCACAGGGAACAGTAATCAGAAATGAAGGGGGATTTTTTGAAAAGCCTTCAAAGACCCAATAAGGCTGCCACTGAAGACAGTGATAAAATTCCTGTTACCTTTAGAGGAATAGGAAGAGAAATGGGTCCTTGCAGTGCTCTGCCAAAGCTTCTGCCCTCTTACCCATGTGTTATGCCACAGCTCTTCCTCAGGTCGTAGGACCATAACCTACTCTATATTTATCTTCTCTTCTAAATCAGACTAGAAAAGCAGATGAACAACACTGAACAACCTGATGGGAAAGATAAAAACAACAACGACTGCCGCTAACAATCAATTTTTCAGTGCATGACGGAAGGGAGATAGGTCTCGTCTGAGAGCTGTAAAGATTTTAAAAACACTGCTCTAAAAAATATGGAGATTGTTGACCGAGCATTCCTAGTTTAACACCCTTATTGTGACCAACCAATAAGCATATTTATCCAGCGCATTCGCTGTCGTGAAATTAAAAAAGAATAGGGTTGTTTTGGTTTTTTTCCCATTTCAGCCCCTGATAAATTCCTCTTTATTTTACTAGCTCTCTCACATTGTATTAACAGGACTTTATGAAGTGTTTGCCAGGCCAAAGGCTAATCTAATTACATAGACTTTTCTGGATCAGATCCATTTGTCACAGACTATTTCAGTGACTTGGCTTCTGTCTGTGCATGTATGTTTCTATACAAAATGATAAAATCAATGTTCTCTCCCCCAAGCTGTGAGTTTCCACACTTTTATATACAGCCTTCTGAAAATGTTCCAAATGTTTTTAAAAAGGAAAAAGAAAAGTAAAAAAAAGAAAAGTAAAAAATGAAGAGGTCATTTTTTAGCATGAGTTCATCTGAGATGATTGTTTGCACTGCAAAATTATTGTGTATCAAATAAATCTTTTTCTGCCCAGGATAGTCTTTAAAAATGTTCATTAAGACAGAGATGTAACTTCCTTTTCTCCTCTCACTCTTTCCTCCTTTCTATGATTCCCAGCTGCTTAAATCATTACTTTTCTGCAAAAAAGCCAATTTCACAATGATGTAGTAGACTGGTTTATGTGGTGAAGGACTACGAGTGTGTGCTTAGGTAGTCGAGAGAAAACCCACGTGGGTATCATGTACCTCTTGGGGGTGTAAAACGTCTGTTGAGGGAGTCAAAAGCAGATGTCAGGTTAGATTCATCATTTTCCTGTTCCGGTGGATGAAACTCCGTGTGCTGGGTCACATAACAGCATGTTGTGTGCATGGGACAGCTGCACATCCACTCGCGTGGTGCAGGACCCCAGAGCTAGTCCATGAAACACGAACAGCTCCAGATGCACCGCTCCTCCTCCTTGGCCCTGGACACCAGGCACAGCTAGCTAGCACATCAGTCAGCCAGGCAGAAAGCAAGGAGGACACGTCACCAGGCTTTGAAACTGGGAGACGTAGTTTTGGCCGTAGGGGAGCTTAGGATGCGGTGCAGCTGCAGTCAGTCCTACACACATCACAGAACACTCGACAATCTTGCTTAAATCTTAAACCCGGTTAAAACTGTGACTGTTTGTCCCATCTCTGGCACTGCAGCCCTGCTGAGGTGCTCCCTCACCAACTGTTGATTCCCACAAAGTGCAGAAAGTCTACAGAATTCCTAAATAGAAGAAAACCTGGTTTTCTGGGAACGCCGACCTTTGAAGGGCTCAGCTAATCACACACACCAAAAATCCTAAAAATCCCAAACACAAGTTATGTAAGAGTTATCTTCTGAGGTTTTTGAGAATATATTAACTCTAAGGCACTAAGTATTTCCCCATCCTCAGCAAGAACTCAGAGATATTTCAGGCATTCAAGTCAATGGAAAGTTTTCTGCTTTGTTACACAAAAACTTCAGTTAAGCTATTCATCCACCAGCCCACCTGTATTCTAATAAAGTAACTTACTACTGCTTCTCCCGCTCAGCGTCTTTTTTGTCTCCCCATCTCTTTCCCTCCAACCCCTAATAATTTTGCTATAAATTTGATAGAAGCAGTAAATGTGACAGTACCAGAGAGAAAACTGCTAACAGGTTGAAGAACATAATAACATCTAGAAAAGGTGAAAGTGCAGATACTGCCAAAGAACCTGGCTTCTAGTACTGTCACCTTTAATAACTTTCATCTTGGTTTTTGCTAAAACATGAAAATGAAACCATTCAGCTCCGAGGGCTGCTGCCGGTCTGTCTGCTTGTCAGTCTCAGAGAGCAATTTGGTTTCTGTATTTCTCTGCAGCAGCACAACAAAGTCATTGAGCTGCCGAATCCAATATTCACACAGTACCCACAATACAGGGGGCTCCCAAGGCAGAGCAGCGTATCTGGGAAATCTGTATTCCCACTGAACAGACCCAAATGGGATCACTGTGATAAAGGCATGCCAAGACCAAAGGAAATGCTGCAGGAGTGTGCCCCACTCCAAAAACTCTCAGGCAAAAGCAATGGCTGCCGGCAGGACCACAGAAAGCATATGAGAGCAATGCTGCAGCTCTTGCCACCAAGAACAAAAGACAGTGCTAAAACACAAGGAAGGTCAGGAGTTGCACAGAGCCCCCATTATCTCTCATGTCATTCCCACGTGAAATGAAGCAGGTGGGCAACTGAGAATGTGGTGCAGTACCACCCATCTGAAGACTTTCCAGTCTGAAGAAAGGGAAGGAGCAATCTGTACATCTTGTTTCTGGTAATATTCAGGTTAATTTTGAGGCACATGCATCCAGTCCCAAAATTCCAGGAAAAACCCTGCACAGATGTCCCTGGGCATCATTCAGGTAATAGATTTTTAAAGTTTACTTGACTAAAGCTAAAGAGTGTTTTCTAAGAAGCCACAGCATACACAGAAGAGAAACCAAAACGTTCTAATTAAAGGCCTTCTCCCGTTATCAGAGGATATTGGATTAGTGTAAACCACATCAGAGGAAACTAGTTAATCCATGTTTGGTTGATTCGTACACTGGGGAAGCCAAGAGATTTTAGCAGTCACTATTATTTACAGCAGTAAATGTCAGTTTAACGACAGAAAATCCAGCGTTACTTTTTTGGCTGAATGATGAGGACTTTCTTGTTTCATTTCTAACATGCTGACTTCTACGACAGTAGTATAAATATACTTTGATTTGTGATGTTAACTTCTAGAATATCCATGACACATTAATTAATGGTGCTGATAACCTCCAGAGGCTTGCAAATAGGAACATGATGTAACAGACATGGTAAGTCATTTCAGGAGTACTTGAATTTCACATGACAACAGTTCTCTTGGTGGAGGGATGGGCTAAGAGAGGCCAAGATTTGCCTGGGATTGCTCTAGGATTACTAGGATGCATCCTGACACAACATCTACAGTTATATTCAACAGGAAAGCATAAGAACTCTGTCATGTCCCATTGTATGCATAAGCCAGAACAGCCTATTCAGCTTTTGAGTTGCTTTCTGGGCGAGCACACTAATATATAATGAGCACACCTCTAGTCACACCCTTTGTTAAAATGAAAAAGGGGTTCTTCATTTATGGTCCCAAAGTTTCCACATTCCAGGTGGGCTGTTTCTGGTCTTTTCTCCTTGGAACACTTTTTAGACAAAGAAGTGCTTGTATGTTTCACTAACCCTTACTTTGTACTAACTCTAGACTTGAGCTTTCAGGCTAGGTGATATTTTTCCCCTTTTCTAAATGAGTGCCTTGTTTAACATATTGTTGATACAGACTGAAGAGAGGTATACTATATCATAAGGGACCAGTTTATATGCAGCAATACACATTTTTTTTATTAATGCAATCCATCATTTACCTTATCCTCCCTCTGAAGAAAACAAAAGGATCAAATTTATATGTAACTGCCCAATGCAGAGGTTTTTGTAAGACTTGTTTATGAAAAGAGAAACCAGAGTGGAAGTAAAATGTAATTCATAACATACAAATACTTCCTAAAGGTATAATAAAGCTCATGGCATCAGCAGAAATAAAAAGCATTATGGGAGAAATAGTAGCAGATCCTCACATTAGAAGGCAGCAGACAAAGGTCAGGAAGGGAGGGTAATGGGGAGCTGGTAGCACCACCCTGGCCCACACTGTGAACAGCAGCATTACCTGAGCAGGAGGGAAGAGAATGTGAAGGTTCTGTCTATGGTAATTCCGTTAAAATGCTGTTTCTAGCAAGCAGCATCTCAAATACCAGCTAATACAGACATTTGATATTGCAGTAATGGCATCTGCACTAATTACAGCTCTTTTGTATGTCTCTTCACATAACCAGAGTGAAACTAACTTTTACTTCTTCCATCTATAAAGAAAATTAGACATGATGTATCAGGCACAAGCTACTACAATTTTAGGCACTAGATCTTTAGCAGATGTAAGTGAGCATAGATCAGCAGAGCTGATCTCACAGAACTTTGCCCTGATCCCCTCAATCTTGTCTTCAGTTGTGTCTCAGGCATCTTCCTCCACTTTTATTACAGTAAGGTTGGTAGGACTGCTGGGGTAAGCTCATGGGAGTGAAGACACAGACTGGTGTGAAGAAAAGTCAGATTCCAAAAAGAGGAGACAACATGGAAGGAGCCCGGAGATGAATGCTGGAGGATGAAAAAGTGACAGTAAGTAAAACAACATGGATAGGTTGTATTTTGGAAACAAAGCCATAAGGCAATGAGGGGCAAGCTGTAGTGAGGTGCTGAATTCTGCAGTGTAAGAGTGGTATTGCAGTCCAGAACACTAGAGACAGTTAGCAAAAAGGGCAAGCTGGAAGAGTCAAGTATCAAAGTCAATAATGAACTAAAATTAGGCTATAAATTCTTTCAGATCCCTCACCCATTGTGGTAATGATGCCCTGCCTCTCCATTTCACTGCAGAGACTATTTCTGCTTATGAGACTGTAAGCAATTATAACAAGAGTCCTTTCACCGTGAAATACCTCAGAAGATACATAGATCAGAAAACCAGCACGTCTCAAAATACACACTTGTGCAACTACTATAAAGTGTGTAAGAAATGCAATGGGATAGAATTTGGCAGCTGATGTCAGTGAACAGCAGAAATAGAAAAGATAAAAAGCAAAAAAAAAATAAGGCAAGAGGTAGAAAAGATAAAAAGAAAAAAAAATAAGGCAAGAGGCTGCAGGCAAAATTTATATATCAGAAATGGAATGGAAAGAAGATAGTGACCTATTTCACTTCATCAGGAGGTGATCACTTCTCTTGTTATTGGTGTAAGGACAAGCAATCATACATGATTCTGTTCCGGTTTTATGTACTCTGGGCCTCCCAAACCTGTTGGACCTGTGAAAACAAGTAATCTGAGAAAATAAGCAAAAATTTTAGGAAAAGAAAATGACAGCTTTTACAGCAGCACAAACAGGTATTGAATTCCAGCTTCATAGCATTGCTGTACTGTGGGCTGGCAGCTTTCAGAAAGAGAAGCCTCTAGGTCTGGGGTTTGTAAGCAATTTGCCACACTTGTCATCCCTGCTGTATAAAAGCCTTTCCCGAAGGACATTGTTCTAACAAAATTATCCATTGCAAAGGCCAGTAGCGTGCTCATCGTGTCTCAATCAAGGCTGCATAAAGAGGAAAGTCAACCATGCATGTCTATCATCTGGACAATTAGTCTTTCTGACTGCAGACACCATTCTAAAAGGCTAGTCCTTAGAAGCACCTAATCTTTCAGTTGGAAATTATTTCTCTTTGTCTGGCAGAAGCATATAGCAATGAACATCCTGTGAGAACAATATTCAGAGGCTTAAAGCAGAACTAAGGTAAATACATCAGAAGCATCCTTGTAACCTCTCTGTAACCCAACAAAAGAAAAAAATACATTTAAAAATTGAGTATTTGTGATATGAAGTAGCTGAAAACAACAATAAAAGAAAGAAGATGAGCACAGCACACTGGTCCCTATGCATCTCCATTTACACTTTTGATACTGCTCCTGTCAGTCTCCTTTGTTTAGCCTATCTTCCCTCTGCACATCACCTGCTGTATTAAATACAGAGGAAAAAACTCACATGGCCAAAGAAAAGCAAGAATTATTTCCAAGGAACTCTTCATAATCACAATACACTACCTTAATCTCTAAACTGCATTCTGTATCTGATTTACATGAAATTACACTATCTTCCCATTATCAGTTAAGTTCTTTTAGCATTGTCCCAACTGCTTGTACTGGCAATTCAAAGGAAAGAAAACCCATGGACTACAAGTAACATCCTCACAGATCCACAAGTATAAGGGTCAGATGAGTATAACTGACAAAATACAGCAATTTACGCGACAAAAAAGTTATTGCTTCATCTGCAATAATGATTTATCTACCACGCTGTGTACTTTCTGCGAAGGCAAAGCTCTCAGTCAGGCAAGGTCTAAGAATTTCCAGTTCATTCTTACTTTTCTTCCTTCATTCTTTTCTGACATTTTTAACATCTGCTCAGAAGAAATTCTTCAAAGGGACCAGATCTGAACCATGATGACAAAGGCATGTCTAGATGGAAGTAGGAGTAAAGCTGGGGATTTTTTCAGTCTGAATTGACAGGAAGATTCACTTTTCCTTATCTGTCTTATCTCTAAGATCAGTAACACAGAGACAAATTGGCTTCCTTATGGGAGGAAAGAAGCACAAGCAAAAGCATTTTTATACTATGGGGTTGCAACAGCCTTTATGTTCAAGCTCAATAGCATCAAATGCAAATTAACATCTCACTTAATACGAAGCTCTTCTTGCCAGTCTACAATCCCCCTCATTCTTCCATTTCCTCCTGCACAGCTCTTGGAAGCGATGTGGTCTCTGGCAGCTATTTGGTTTGTGCAAATTAAAAGGCATCACTGCATGACAGAGGTGGTTTTGTTTGACTTTTGCATGCACAGGCTGGGATGTGAACCAAAGGTATAATTGCTGGGTCAGCCTGACCAACATGAATAAATGAAGATTAATTTTGGGAGTTTTTCGGTTTGTTGTTGTTGTTTTTTTTTTTTTTAATGAACTGACTTAAAAACTAGGAAGTTGCTATGTTGACAATTTTGTTCTCTAAACAGAGCAGGTACTGCATAAACTGTATCCAGATCAGTTTACCTATTAACATACCTCAGCTGTATTTGACTAGGGCCATTTCAAGGGGCAAAAGGATTGTTTATTGTGAGTGCCTGTTTAATCTTGGGCTCTCAGTCAAGACTGCTAATTCACATACTGGGTTTCCTGATCTATTTGTCTATTCATTGAGAGACCACCAACAGCCTTCCCTCCATGGCTCTGAATCTCTAGCTGTCTGAATTTTGAAAATATGAGGTCTTAAAACTCTCCTTTTAATAAACTATCTCTCCATTCTGCTTCCATTTTGGGATACAATAAAAAACATTAAAATGAAACAGGCTCCTATGGCCTCTTTCAAAATTTGATTTCTCCAGCACAGCATCTCTCTGAGAAGGGAAAGAACAGAATTCCTGTATATTCCCACATGGTAACAAGCAGTTGCCAGAGGGACTTTTGCCCACTGTGCGGCAACTGCTGTCCTAAACAATCCTTAAACTCCAGTCACCACACATGTTGCTCTCATGAGTGGTGTTCTTGGGTGGAAACAAGGGCAGCAGATCTGCAAACTTCCTCCTAGGCATGCAGAGACAGACAAAAACAAGGTGCAATTTATACCTTCATTCTTGAAATCCCAGCAGCAGAAATGTGGCGTTCATGAAACAGTATTTGCCTTCTGCTTGTGGGAGTCACAGCTGAATTTGGTTCATAGAATTTCTCAAAGCAGTCAGCCTTACAGAGCTTTACATCCTTTTGCCTTTTATTAAAAAATCTGTATTGATATCTAGTTCTAAAGAAATTCACTTCAGATGGTAACACTTACATGACAAATGTAAATCTTCTGATTCAGATCTTAGTTATTGCATTTCCACAATTTACTAAAACATAGCTCATTATGAAGTATGAAAGGTCAAGTCTCCAGAAAGTATCAAAATAAAATCAATTACCAGTCCTTAACTGTTCATGGTTGGAGTTTTTTATCAGCTGGACTTTCGAACGGCTATTACAAATTTGGACTAGAATAATTTACCTCAAAACAAGTAAGCATGTTGCAATGTAAGGCTGCATGCATCTGTCTCAGCCAGTAAGGAGGAAGACACAAACACTCCTCCAAGAAGATGATCAAGGGGCACGGATGGGCAGCAGTGCTGTAAGAATTAAGGTGTCAAGAGCAAGGGAGGGAGAGAGCATGTTACTACAGTGTGGGAGCAGCTGGACTGGAAGCACGGGCCTGCTGGATGATTAAAGAACAATGACTAAATTAATTATAATTCTATCTTTTGTACAAATCACAACCAGCTGAATCATTTTAGCATCCGAAAGTTTATAGCAAGAAGCATGCAAAAGCCGTTGCAAAATAGATAAGTAAAGCTTATGTTCTTGTGAGGCAGACTGCCCCATATCACTGCTCTAACCCCACAACTCACCCGTTCAACAGGGGTTGTTGGCCTTCTCTTCAAAGTCTGTGGACACTTAGTTTCACTGTTGGGTTAGAGGGTCACCAGCAGATTCCAAGTAGTCCTCACACAGGGCACCATTTGTGGCAACTGAGAAAGCACGAGTCGCTATTGAGTGCTACACTAACTTTATTTTCTTGATTAGCTCTTTTATAAGGTTACACAGGCAGACCCGACTATGCAGCCAAATAAGATACCACACATCTGTGCCCATTCACACGCACACTGCTCTTCCAAGCTGGCATGTACATACATTCCTTAGTGGCAGTCTTTCAGCCCAAGGACACACACTCCTTTCCAAACATCTTATTCAGCTGGGTGTGATCCATACAAAAGGTACAATTATAATTCATTTAGTCATTGTTCTTTAATCATCCAGCAGACCTGTGCTTCCAGTCCAGCTGTTCCCACACTACAGCTCTGCTTTATCCATCTCGTCAGGTCATTTGATCCTGGTCTAAGTAACGGACATGTTTACTTAGTAGTGTATTTTTAAAAGATTTCCAAGGGGGACAGAGAATTTGGTGAATAGCCTTCTATTTCACAGGAATAAAAAAACCTCAACAATAAGGGGAAAAATAAGAATTGTTCTGTGAGGGTGCAGTTCTTTGCTAAGCTGCTGCTCCATGAATGTATTGGGTGTTCAATCAAATGGTCTTCCCTTGATAGGTTTATCTCTCAGTGGGCCAGCGTTGCTTGGATGCAGCTGTGTGAAATGACTGCGCACTGCACGAGCTTCAGTACTATTTCACTTGAGAGCAGGATTTGAGTGTCCTGAGAACTGCTTAGCAAATAGGACTTGAAATCAAAGTGACAGCAGTCTCATGCCCTACGTAAGGCACATTGTGGTACCCAGCAAGGGACCAAAGTATAGTTCTGAGTCATTATTTTAATTCAATGGAAAAGAATCATGCAGAGGCCTCAAAATCTGATAGAGCCCTGAGAGGTTAGTGACTGACAGACATAGGCAGTGCAAAAAAAGACTTGGGGGTAGCACAATCATCCAGTGCCAGAGAACCAGATACTCACATTTCTCTCTGCCCAACCCACCTATTACACCTCAAGAGATTTCAGGGACTCTTGGGATTTCATGCCACTGCAATCCAGAAGGAGCTTGCAAACCTCTGGGGAACAACTGCATCCATTTGTCCTGAAGCCTGAATATCTGACGCTTGCAGTGTCTTGTCTGCTTTTATACTGTGGGATGGGAGTGGCAGGAGAAAATGGTAAGACATTTTTGTAGAGGAAGGCTAATAATCAGAATACTCTTCTCATTCAGCATTATTAATCCCTACTGAATTAGATGCATTAGCAAAAGGTACTTCATTTCTCTGGAGATAAAAAAGAACAGTCGGAATTCTGGAGGAAATATTCTGCCTATTAGCATCTATGTAAAGCCCTAGAAATAATGTTCTCAGAGATAAACAGAAGAATAAGAAAATAATAAAGGCAAATTTCCCTCTATGTGCTGCTCTGCAATTAACTGTTTGAAGCAATTCCCAATACCCTTAATCTCAAGAACTCTGCTTATCTGCCCATCCAGTTATTTTTAATTTGTACTTCTATTATTACTACTGCATTATTAATATACCCTGATAAGATAGGAAATAGCCTGATGGTGTTCTGTTTCAGCAACGCCTTGCACGGCATAATAGTCTTTATGATGAATAACTCCCTCCCATGTGAGGAGATTCATGATTCCCTCTGCTCACAGAATATGAGGCCCTGGGGGAATCCCGTTTCCTCCCCTGTGTTGGTATTCCATTCCCCAAAAGCAGCCTGGGCCTCCTTGTGCTTACCACATGAGCACACGCCGCTATCAGTCAGGGCGATGCCTTCTCCTTCTGTGCGGCCAGGAGAGACGTGCCCTCGGTGCCTCTGTCGGAGCTCGTGCCAGCACAACCTCACCACTGCTCCTCAGAGCTGACAATGTGCAATATTTAAGGTATTTTATTAGGAGTGGGTAGGGAAGGGAGAGCAGCTTTTCTAGCCATGCTGCTTCCAGAATCTGGGCTCAGGTGCTGCAGCCAAGCTAGTCAAGAATAGATTTCCACTGCAAATCAAGATTTGTATTTGGAGGAAACTCCAGCAATGCCAAATGGTGGAAAGAAGAAGTAAGACATCAAAGCAAAGATAATTACTCTCACACCATATGGTTTGAAGTACACATGTCATATTTTTTTGTGGGAAAAAGGGGGCAGGGAAGAAAGGATCAACAGTTTTTAAGGTTTCCCACATCTGTGTTTCTGTCACGGTATATGTGATGCTGTAAAGGTTATTGTACCGCTTTTCTCCTGACATTTTAATACATACCCCATTTTGCCAACACATCTTTTTCTGTCTCTCCTTCAGTATAAGCACTGTAAATTGAACAGATCTATGGAAAAATCCAGCTGCAATTAATAGGGGTGAAAGCTGTTGGGATCTACAGAAACACAACAGAGCCTCACAGACACCTAGAGAATTTTAAGTAAAATGCTGCTATTTGTATAAGCATTTTCAATCACCATATAGGAGAATAAAGATAATGTATTGTATTGCAAGATTGGACTAAGCAAGAAAAAGGATATTAGCCTGGATTAAAATCTGTGAGTTTAACGGCAATATCTTGAGGGAATGTTGAGTTGTCTTTAAAAAAATCTGCTCATTTATTTAAAAAAGCAAGTCTATAGCCAGTTAGCCTTACAATTTTTTTTCAGTTAACTTGCTCAAAAACTCCATATATAGCTTTTTCCTATATATGTCCACTGCACTGGTGGGGAAGAGGAGATGAATACACACACACGTATATGCACCTATATTTTTACAGATGTAAATGTACATGCCTTATGTATAGCGAGAATTACACATACACCTGTCCATCCACACCCATCACAGGTGCACCTACTCCATTTCTTACTTCACTACGGGAGAGGTTTTCAGCCTCACAGGCCTTAAAAATGTATTGACATACCTCCTGATTTTTCATATCAAACAGGTCAGATTTCATCAAACTTTTTTTTTTCCCCTTTACGATATAGAAAGAGTCTTTCATAATGAAAAACAGGAACATTGAAGTATTACTTTTCATACCTGGTATTTCATATCTCGCTATCCAATAAAAAATAAATTAACTGCTAATCACTTTGCGAACAATACAGAAAAGAAAGTCTATTTACATCTGGAAAACAAAATGGCATTTGGCTATCAGGAATCCAGATCCACTAATGAAATGTTTCCAAACGCCAGGCCACACTGCCTACACTTCTGGGAAGGAGTCCTCCCTAGAAGCGATTTACAGGTCACATTACAGAGCAACGAAAATCTGGCCATCCGAGAGCCAGAGGCTCTAATCTAACAGGTGTGCACATTATGACCATCTTTACAGATCCACCCTGACAGAAGTACAACTGAACATCTCCAGTCCTTTACTCACTAAAGAGCAGTTTAACTTTGCTTCAACTTGCCTAAGGCCAAATGTGAAAAAGTCTGCTTGGTCCTTTTCCACAAAGGTCTGTCTGCTTTATGCAACCTGCTCAGTTGCACGTAGGTCTGCTCAATGAGATCTGGGTGCCCTATAGTGGAAAACAGAAGATGCAGACTTCCATCTGAGGAGAGATTAAAGTATCTAGAACTTTCTGCAAGCACCTTGTTACTTATATCTCACAGTAGCTGGTTTTCTATTAAACGTTCAGAGCAGAACACAAGAAGAGCCTGTGTTCCTAGTCAGGGAGAAATTCACTTCACCTTACTTGAGCCAGCCAAAACCACAGATACCTCATTCTAAGGCAGCTGTCTATGTTGCCTCAGTATACAACTGAAAAAGAAAGGTACATCTGGTAGGCAAGTCAGCCCAATTCTCTCCATTTCTCCATGAGAGGAATACATATGACCAGCCTAGATCAGAAGGGTAGTGATCACGTAAGTTAGCAGCACGAATCACATCCTAAGGTGGCAATAATGGTGGCACTAAAGAGTGAAGGCAAACATGGGAATATAATAACTTGAAACATGGGGATACATGCTTCTCATAACAGCACAAAAAATGGATAAATGTCAATAGAGAGATATTCTCAAAAATGGGTTTGAATCCTAAAGGAAAAGGCAAAAAACGGGGAGACAGTGAGTAAGAAGAGATATATTCTAATGGTATTCTCAGTATTAAAATGCAGCTCACGTTGGCTCTTCCTCAGCTGAGCTAGTTATCTATTGAAGTCAACATTGTACCAGAGAAATGTGGTAAGGCCCAGACCTTTAGAATAAGAGAAAGCAGAATAACCTTGCAGTTGAACCAAGAGGCTCAGACAAATCATTAGCCCATGATGTTACAGCAGTGCTACAGCAGAGCCTCCTGCAGTGTCACCATCCCGCCTGCACCACTGCTCTCTGACACGTGCTGAGAGGAGTCAAACACCAAAGGAAAAGGCTGGGAGGAGAAGAGCTTTAGGAAATTTTAAAGGAAAAAGAATTGTAATAAGGTCTACAGCTGACTGCTCAAAGTACAGTGCCTGCTACTTGCCTAAGATCTCAGAAAACTCACCATGGTCCTGGCTTCAGCAAACTATCCAGTATTTAAACTCCTTCTTCAGCATTGTCTGAGATATACTCTTGAAATTTTCAGTTTCTGTCATCTTGACTTTCCTGATTTATATTAATCTCTTTGTCATGAATTTTAAAATTAATTTAATGAGGTGAGACATGTAGAGGAGAGGGCAGGGAAAAAGGGGACATTTTGGGAAGTGCTACTGAAAGTCTTAAAAAAGAAATGGAAGTTATTAACCAGAACTATCAAACTGCTCCAAAATATCAACTAGCAGTACCACCTAAATTGAAAAGCGAAGTAAATAAAAATACAGTAGCTCAGAAAAACTTGGAGGAGATCAGTATTAAAAACAATGTTTTTATATCCTAGAAAAATCCAGTAATTTTCATTCGAATTGCATGTCCTTCAAAGTTTAAGAGACTTTAAAATACGTGGCCACTGTATTGTTATAGTATTTCAACAATATGAGAATATTTTGAAAGTGAGCAAGAGTAAAGGTTTCTGTAGCTTCATTAGGTTATCAGCATTAAAACACCGATGTGAGCCTTGTGTATAAGTCACATAGCCATGTAGGAGCCTACAAATTATGGTCATTCCCGCCACTAAGTGACTTGAATCAAGAAAACAGTCAACTAGCATAAAACTTATAGATTGCTGGACATAAAATCATATGACAATGCAGACGGTGCTGGACACATAAAGTCACTTAGAAATGTACAAAACCTAGTACCACAGCCTGAAGTGATTTGAACAAGCTAATTTTCCTTTTGTTCACCAATGTTTGCAGAAAAATTCATCAAAACAGATCAAGGTAAACGATACAAAACTAGACCTTGTAGCCCTTTTCCTGGGTGAAATGTACTATAAAAGAAACACAGAAAAGATTGATTCTTCTAACATAGAAATAAAAAATGTCAAAGTGAGTTGAGGTACAGCCCTTTTCATATTTTTTTCTGTCAAGTCCAATTCCACCTGGGAATCTCCTCCAGCCACATCTTGTGCTCACAAGCTCATCAGTAAAATTTCTGAATACACTTAGGAAGATGTCATTATAGGGAGAAACACCATTTTCAGTATTTTTTGAGGAAAAAGAAGGAATTTAATGAGCAACAGTCCATATTTGCCATCACCAATAGCTGGTACTCAGATTAGGATACTAGATTTTCTCTGTGATATACAGAAGGAGATCTTTTTTTCCCAAAGCAAAGAGTTTCACTTAAGGACTGTAAGTTACTCTCTAGAAAACCTCATTTTCTCTGCTGCAGTTTTCACACCACCCTCCCCACTAATGAAGAGGAAGGTGTCTGCTAGTTTGAAAGATTGCTTTATTTTATGGAAAATCAGCAGAGATAAAGGAAGTAACAGAAGGGAATGATAGGTGCCTACATCGGTGGAGCACTTCTAATGCTCCCAGTTCCCTTGAAGTAGCAGCTTCTCGAAGCTTCACAAAGAGAAGAAAGAGCAGTTACAGCTGTCCTTTAAATCATGGAAAACATGATTGCATATAAATTTATTTAAAATACATGTTACTTTAAACCTCAAAGTCAACCAAAATGCAATCTGACAGGCTTCTGACATGCCTGGGTTGGTACTTCCACTTCCAGAATAAGCTTTACTTTAGAGAAAGGCAAACTAAGTGTTCACAGAAAACATGATTGACAAAGGTAAGAGATTTTTGTTAACAGCAATTCTTCCAGATTCTAATAATTTCACCTTTTACTTAAACCAGCTTGAGCTTAGAACTCCTCCTAGAACATCCCATCTAGCAGGAATCTAGGCAAAGTGCAAGAAACCCTCCACCAGGTCGAAACATTACATTTTGTGAGGAAAAACACAGTTCTGAGAAATTCTGACTGGAGGGCAAAAGGCCACCTGGATTTCATTCCAAGTGGAACTAACTAATTTGTACAACAATCATATTGACAACAAAGATGAACACATATGTCTCCTTTAAATGCCTCAAGGGGTCATCCTCCCACCTTTCAGTAGCCATGGTAACTCTGAGGAAAAAAAAAAAATAGCTATCACCTCAGAAATCGTTTTCTGTGATAAAGGGTTTAAAATCACTTTTGTCATCTATCTGTTAACTTTTGCCCCTACACACATGAAGGATGAAGCTTTACAAAGGAAGGATCTCTGCTTTACAAAAGAAAGAGAGCCTCTTCTCATTCTTTCTGGAAAAACCTTAAAGATGGTTGGCAGTGAAGTGAAATACCCAACATATTTTGCAAGTTGTGCTGGGTTTTTTTGCTGACCGTAGCAGAAGATTTCATAAGCTCCTGCTCAATATATACTTTAATGTTGGCAAAAAAAATCCTGACATCCATCAATCAGCAGGTCAAAACGCAAACTCTGATAGTAGAAAAGGAGGTTTCTTGTACCTTTTGGACTTAAACAAGATGTGAATCAATTTCGTTCCCTTCAAATCAACTTTGCAAATCACGTAAGTGTAAGAACGTCTCTTTATTTCCCTGCACTGATACAAAGCATTGACATGGCTAGTGAAAACATCTTTTGGCAAAGACTATTCACACCATGATTCATACAGGCCATAGCCAATATAATACTCACTCATCATAAACACCCTTATTGTGTTGTTACATAGCTTGGATTAAAGCATGTCAAAGCCAGTGCAATAATTGCTGCCCGATTTAGTGAAAAGTAAACAAAAACGATTTTAAGGCAGTGGACAGCTGAAATACTAGCAGTTTGTGAACCCAAAGCATTGGCATATGCTTCTATCCCAGCCAAAAAACAGTTGTGAATCTACTCACAAATGTGAACTGCCTTGGCATTAGAACTTTCTTCACTGTTACTTTTGGCAAGGGCACATATAAACAATAAACAGCACGAAGTGGAGAAGCAGGGACAGAAAAAGCAACAGGAAGAAGAAAAATTTGAACAAATATTGGTATTGTAGGACAAAGAAATGTCCTTAAATCGAGGAAGGAATGAGAATGAGACATTGAAGTTCAAGCTGAAAGGACCTGGTGGAATAAGAAGGAAAACTGCCCCTGGTTGCTTCTCTCTGTTGGTAGTTAAGATTTGGTATTTCCTTGTAAAGGAACTGAATTGCACTAATAATGTGTGATCCCAGCATATGATTTAGTGGTGGACTTGGCAATGTTAGATTAATAGTTGGACTCAGTATTCTTAAAGGTCTTCCAACCTAAACGACTCTGTTATCTATTCCCTTCATAACTTCTGTCTCCATCTGAGAAGAATCTGTAAAAACACCGCATCTTGACTAGCCACTTGAATCAAAAGGACAGTAGCATGCTATATGACCAATATACAAAGTGTGATGGTACGACATAAGGCCGCCTTCTGATTTCTAATAATGATACTACCACTGCCTTGTAAGGCCAAAGACATAAGGCTGCCCATTAATGATCAGTGTTATTCTGCCTTTGTGGACCTCCTGTCTCCAAAGAGGTGAGGAGTATCATGCTTATCCCCACACAAATGTCTTCTCCTTCACCAAATCATATTCTCACCAGCTAGCCATTACGGTGGGAACCTTCACTGGGGCTTGGGGAAGTGGGTACCAGCTCTCAGTGACACAAAAAGTCAAAGGAATGGCAGAGATGAATGCCTCTGCAAATACCGTGTTGGTTTGGTAGACACGCTTTCAGGTCAGACAAAATGTTTCTGATGCTTCCATATACAGTTTTATGTAAATCAATGTGAGGAAAAGGTAAGCTGCAGACTTGTGTAAAGTGAATAGTAGATTTTGGGCTTATTTCAATCAAATACTGTACTGTGATGAAAGATTAGATTCTTCAGCCAGGCACTGAAAAATTATTTTTAACTGAATTTTCTTTACTACATGACACAGGTCCTTGGGAGAAAGGTGTATGACTGAGGAGTATGTATCCCACTGCCAGCCTCCTGCTGCCACTCCTGCCATTTGGTTATGCCTTGGTTCCCATTCAAGGCCCCTCCCAGCCACACTCCATGCTCAGCCCTGTGCTTGATGCCAGCAGACCGGGTACCACATCTCTCATTCACTCACTAGACTCTTAAAACCCCCTCTCTGTGCCGCTTCCTACCCTGTCCTACACACTTGGAAAGGGCCCCTCAGGAGCACCTGCAGCATAACTTATTACTTATTCTTTAATAATCTCCCCTTCTGCAACACCTACAACAGCTTGAGAAGGGGTATCTAATATTAGACTGCTGATGGGCTGAGGACTACCAAGATGACCAATAATACCTCATTGTTTTTTCTTGCTTCCCATCTCTCTGTCTGCTCTTCTTCCCTACAGAGAGATCATAAATTCTCTGGACAAAACCAGGGTTTTTTAAATCTGAATTTACACATAATTTATCAAAAATGGGTCTAGGCCCTGCTAACAGGAGTACTGGTGCTCCAGAAAAATAAAAAGTAAACAGAATCACAAATTACACCAGCTTTTTTAATAGGTGGAGAAGACTGCTTGAAGAAAGTTCAATGATGACTTGCTTCTCCCTGGCAGAAACCTTGTGCATAAGGATGATTTTAGTGCCCAAGCATTGCTATTTTATTTTGAGATTAACAAGTACCAAATAATAAAAATCCACACCAAAAAAAAATATATATAAGGAAAAGTAAACTAATCTCTGCCCAAACATAACAAATACCTCTCAGTGACAGAGTTTTATAAGACTACACACAGAAAAATAGTAAATGAAAGAAAGCACAGGGACCACATCCATTTATCCTAACCCTCTGCCACCTGAAAACAACCTATTTATTCAGGCTGGCAGAAAATTTTTCATTCTAGCTGTTTTTCATGTCAAATGTAGGATTCGGCAAAACAACATCTTTCACAGAAAAAACATTTCAGATTTTCGTCAAAAGTATTGGTTTACTTTTGATTTTGTTTGACAGAAAATGGAAGAGGAGGTGTAGAGGGAGAACAGAGGGAAGCCAACTGGGGAGCAAATCTAAGCAAACCTTACTAGAAAGGCCTTACAGGAGTTAATCTTAGTGCAGGCATGGGATAATTCATTATTTCTGCACAGAAAACCTTTTTGCTCTGTTATTGGCTTATTGTTAGCAAGGACAAAACAGACTTCAGGAGTATCTGTCAGAAAACTGTGAGATTTGGGGAAACATCATGTACAGCCATCCAGAACAGTAGCGCTCTCTCTCTGGGTAAACTCAGTAAAAGCAATCTGTTACTCAGAATATGATGATCCAAAGATAGCAGAGAGAGAAGAAATGATGCTCAAGCTGTTGCAGTTTATGGAGCAGGATTGTCACTCAGCCCAAAGGGAAACTCTGAAGAACTGACTGTGGGGTTACCACACTACCACTCAAGATCATCTCCCTGTACCAGCAAATGTAAATCTGAAGTACATGGATAAATTATGACCCATAAAAGCACCCCTGTTAATATATTTACAGTAGGGTCACACCTTTTTATTTAGCATCAGGAAGAGCTATTTGGAAATGAGTGCAAAAGAGAATCTGATCCTTTACTTGTTTCACTTCGACAATGTGGTACTTCTGCCTGGCTCAGTAGTGTATCCAACATCAAAATAAAATGCTGATTATACAGTCCCACCATTTCATTATTAATATCATCTTCCTGCTTCTGTGAAGCTGAACTTCAGATTTCAAATAATACCTCTTTCAATGTCTAGGCTGGCACAGTTTTGATTTGCAAGGCATTTTGTAAGAAAAGGCGTGAAGCATGCCACCTGAAAGTTTAGATATACTCTCTAACCCTCTTCATCAGTTTAGATGCTTCAGTGGGGAGCTGTACCCATATCCATCCTAACTAAACTGCTAATTAGCTTTTAAACATATTGGTGATAGGCAGATCTTCCTCTTGTAACTTTAAAAAAAAATTATATGCCTACACATGACAGATAAGAAATCCTAAAATTTTAAAGAAATCATTGTCATTAATTTTGCAATGAGAAGCAGAATCTTTGACATTTCTAGCAGAAGTGAAAATATGAAATAGCAACTGTTTGCTTGCAAATTCATTTTAGAAAACTGTGAAATTAAATTTACCCTCAAAGTCTAAGCTTTGATGTACCCAACTTCCTATCCTTCACATCTTGGATACCCATCTCCCCTGGAAAACTGACAGCTCTCAAGCTGACATCAAGCCAGTAACACCCAGCGTCTGTGCCAGGGCTCACAGCCTTGTAGAAGTGAGCCTGCCTTCCAGGCAGCTCGTGCACAGCTGTCCTCTGGAGTCTCAGAAATCCACAACCCCTGGCAACAGCCATCCTTCCAGTTCTGGTGAACCAGACTTTCCAGTAACAAACTGTCACGTTAGAAATTGCCCAGCCCACTCAAACCCAAAGTGAAATAGAGTTTTATCACACTGAGATTGCTCGTAAAATGCTATTTAAACACAAACCAGGAAAAAACCCTAAACTACTGAAAACAACATTTAGCTTCCCTGAACCCACTTCCTCCACATGGGCTCACATTTTGTAAATTTATACCCTTACAGAAAACATTATATGAGAAAAAAAATGGTGAGAAAAGTAACTGCTTTTTAGCACACTCCTGTCAAAACATATCCCAAGCAAACTGAACAGAACATGTATAAACAATGAAAATTAAAAGCAAATAAGCTGGAAATTCCACTGCCTCATCTGAAGTTTTCCCAGTCTGACAGATAAATTACATTGTTATCCTGAAGTTATTTACTTATTGTACCTTGCACCTATTTCTGACATATTAAAATTAAAATTATGCTACAGAGGTAAATTGATGGAAAACTTTGATGAAAGTATACAAGCTTCAGGTCATAATTACAAGGTGGCTCCTAAAAGAAAACAAAAAGGTGAAAAATGAAACTGGCTTCCAGAAACTGCAGGTTAGACACATTTTTGCTAATGAAAATGCAGAAAAAAATTAATTTTCTCTAGTTTGACTTATGAAGTAACCTAATTTGGTTTACTGCTTTGAAGAAGCATGTGTGTCAATGTGTTAAAACCTCTTAGCTACTTATATACTCTGATAGTTTGGGGATAGTAGTGAAAGCAGTGAAGTCTAAAGTGAAAAGAAATATCCTCCTTCATCATGTGGGCTGCAAAATTTCAGTTTTACTTACATAGCTGGAAAGCCTGGAGCCTATTCTCTTACATGGTTTTGAAGAACCAAATCCAGGGCTGTTTAGGAATATTGCAAAACTGCTTCACAAGCCTTCTCCACTGGAAACCAGCAGTGAGAAGAACAAGAAAGACTCAAATCAGCTCAGAATGTTTAGACAGAGCTATGTGTCCCTCTGTCTGTAGACCCTTTCCTTGGGACAGGTGAAAATCAATAATCAGGAAAAGTGTTCACACAGTCCAACACGGGAGATGAGCCCCTGTTTCCAAGAACACACCATTCATTATTCCTCAACGGAATTTTTATTCAGATGTAACACATCTCAAGCACAGAAAAGTAAGACTCCTGAGAGGATGGCTTGTATTGTTAATTTATTCTGTAGCAACTTCTTATAAAAACGAACAGGTTCAAGTTTACTCCTCTTTCCCCCAGCAAAATCAGAATACGCATCCCTATTAAACTTTTATAAGATCATGACAGATTTCTACATTTCTTCCCAGCTACCAAGCCAGAGGAAAGGAAGAGAGTCCCATGTGGAGGGAATCTCTTTTCAAACAGGCATTAAACCAGCCATGAAAGTAATACCATTGTTCTTTGAAAGGAAACCCTGGAACTGCGCAATATAAGAAAGTGACTATCTGAAACCAGCAGTGAAAATTCTGAAGCCCATCCTATGCTCAGCAGTCCTAGATCATACACTACAATTTCTCTTCTAAACAAAAATTTCCACCAAATTCATTGTCACTGCTCAGTATTCAAGGAATATGGAAAAGCCATGCACACAGATGCTTGCATACGAAACTACCTTGATTAAAGCAAACTGCTTTTCTCAGCAACTGCATGCAGATATTCCCAGATGTAATATGCCAGGCTCTCCACTTGTAACAGGGAAAAAGGAAGGGCCACTCAGACAAACTACAAAGCGACAGCAAACCATATACCCACCTCCTCCATCACCTCAACATAAGTGTGCACCTAAACATCGTTTTAAGAGGGAATGTTTATGCAGAATGGGAGGAAATAACATGACAGAAGGAAAAAGGAGCAATTTATCATTATCAGCATAGGTTTTGTTCAGGTAAATGTACTGGAAGAAAGCCAGGAAACACGAGCCAGAAGCAAATTACAGTGTGTCCAGCCAAGACACCAGTCTGGAAAGCAAGGGGATCAGGAACACATAATATGCCATAGCAAGCAACCACTATGCAGTTTATACACAGCCACAGAGACAAACTAGTCCCGAAACCCAGAATGGATATCACCTCCTGGCAGGACGGACATTAACTCCACCTAGCAGCACTGTGGTCCCAATGCAGGTGCATTAGTGTAGCTGGGCTTTGAAGTATATAATTGCTGCACAATTAGGTCTGTCTGTGTTAAGTCAACATTATTAGAAATTCACTTGCATTAGTTAACTCAAGTTGTTAGGCCTTTTCACATGTGTTCAGGGACCAGCTACAGTAAAGCCAAGTGAGAAAGGACATGGTTTTCCAATTCCCTTAATGGTTTGCACAAGGATAAAATCTTCTCCCAAAGAAAATCTTTTTTTTAGTGATATTTGCAAGGCCTACCTTGCCCAAACCAGGAGTGTCTTTCACTTTGCTGACTGCCCTCAACAAACATGGTGGTGCAGGGGGTGGGGAAGTCTGAAGGATACTGCTGAAGCAGGTAGAGAAGGGAGGAGATTCAGGAACAGATGATGCAGAAGGCCTGTGCTTCTTCTTTTTGGAAGACAGGTTCAGTTTCTGAGCAGCTCTGTGGGAAAAATGACAATAGTAAGCTAAAACAACCTCGAACATCAACAAGAATAAATAGAAATATTTATGGGGTTACTGTTTCTGTAGGCTCTCAGTTTTGCCTTCATTGATCCCAATTGTTTTACAATTCTTGTTCTTCACTCATTAGTAATATTTTAATGCCATTGACAACAAAGTTGCTCCAAATTTATAGTCCGCATTAAGTAGGGTCCCAATCCGGCCTCTGTCACTATCTTACCTGTTGAAACAATTCAGCCTGCAAGAAAGCTCCAAACCAATGAGCTATGTGGCAATTTCTGTTTTAAAATTACAAAAGGTTCACACAGAATTGTGTCTCATGCATAAGTCTCGGATTAGAAAATGAATACTTGTGCAGAGTCACTTAGTGGTGAATTCTCGGGTGACTCTGCTGAGGTGTAAGAAGCCTTGCACTAGCTGCTCAAAGTTTTTAACACTTCTTAAAACATAAGCCAGTCTAAAAGCTGAACAAATGGTGATCAATGAAAATATTGTTGTTTGTGATGAGATAGAGACAATTATACAAACTCCAGCTGCATTAACCACTAAGCAGGCGAAACAGTGAAGACTGTTTTTAATAGTACGGTATTCTCAGATAAGAATGCTAAAGTTTGTATAGACTTTGATTAAAAAGCTAAGCTTTTCTGGAACGGAAACATTCAGTACTTTTGTTTTGCAAAATGTTTTATTTTGAGAGATGATGCAGCATTCAAGTCTTTGTTGCAGCTGTTTTGTTCCAACACTAGTGCATCCTGCACTGCCCAGGGATAACATCAATATTAATCATGCTGTCCCATGGTTTCCCTTCACAAAACAGAGCACTTTAAACGGAGCAGGTCAGCGGGAGTACCAACTCAAAGGAGAGATGGATAGAACAATTTTGTTTGCTTTGGCAGACAAATTGGGACTTAATATATGTATAAAAGCAGTCTGTGCTGACAGTAGCTCTCCTTACTTTGCTGAAGGGTGTCACTCAAGACCATTAATTCTAAATCCTCCTAAGTTTTAAGAAGCTTTAGCTCCATTATACTGGTATCAGTTTATATTATCCAGCTCAAAACTTACAAAAGTAATGACATCATTTTACCCAAAGAAGTCAGGGAAAAACGACTGAATATATACACACACACACACATACACACACATTTCAACATGCGAGTAACCTGTGTTTGTATCAGGTGTCTCAGACACATGGACAAATTACTGCTTGGCATGACATTGCCATATGGCAGCTGGTCACAAGCACACTGTGTGCACCACCAGTGTGTATTCTTTTCGCCTATGCCAAGTGCAAAGCACTTCCAGATAAATTAATTTCTAATAAAAGAAAAACGCTAGGAGATTTTAACTGAACTGACGCAGAATTAGAACTCAGAAGTTTCTGTACAACCTCCATGTCCTTTCTCTTCACTCTTACCTAAAGACTGCAGTTCATACCCTGTCCCTCTCATTTAAGCATGCACTTTCTTTTTCATAGAAAACATACTCAAAATGTGTTGGTCAAAACCATTTTTCCCTTTCCTTGCAACATTTCCATGGCTTGAAAGGATTCAATTATTTCAGTTTCCACACTGTCCATCACTAACACTTTTATGAAGTTGTCCATGCTGAATCAAGATCTTCTGTACATCTTAGTTTCACTATAAAATTATTTTAAGAGAAATCTTGTACTCTGTGTGCAGCAACTGAAAATGTAAATGTTGGTGAAACATACTGAAAGCTCTACCCCTGTGGTCAAGCTCATTGGTCCAGTCTGAAATATAGGCAGTGGCTCCATCCATTATGGTCATCCATCTGGTCTCACCGACTCATGCCTCGGTGAAAATGTATTTCCTAAAAGCTGTTTCCTGAATTGACTGACAGAGCCATTACCTTTCTTGCCATAAAATGCTCCTCCAGAACTTGCTGTTCCTTTTACAAAGCTGATAGTGTAATACAAACCACTTCTTGACCCAACCAAGCACATAGCCGACATTTTCTTAAAGAAAACACATTGTTGGAGGTACCTGGCCTTTTCAAAATCTCGGAACTGTATTCTAGTTTGACAGTTATAACCTTTGAGATTGCATACAAATGGAATAACCTGCATTTTCCTTACATTTTTGGCCTGCGACTGGCAAAATGTATGAAAAACAATGAACTATTTCTCACAACTTCATGGGGTTCTCTGCTTTCCCCAAGGAGAGGAAATCTACACATGGCAGACTAGAGAATCATTTGCAAGCCCTATCAGACTTGATTGAATTTTGAAGGGGATCAAAAAGGCAATAAGCATCAGGTAATTCCCAGAGCATTTAATTGGGAAGAGAAGGACTAAATGTAGGCTGCAACATGACACAAATATGTAGAGTGTGGCTTTCTTGTGAGCACATTTGCGTGAGCAAAATCCTTCAGCCTGAGTGGCTAGCATTGCTCCAAACACAGCTGGTCGTGCCAGCTGATACTGATTTGGCCCTATGATCTAGCACAGGAGGTTAGAAATTCTCACATTTTACTTTTCCAGGCAAGTCAGAGCCTTGGCTCTCCCATGCAGACTCTCTGGACCACCAGACTTCTCAGGCAAAGCACCAGGCTGGACCCTGGGAGACCTGAGGGCGGTGCAGCTCAAAGCCTGCGCAATTCTGCCAGCAGCGGTTTAGGCTCTGCTCTTTGTACAGGAGCCAGCTATTTTATTTTTTTCATTTAGTATCTAGTATAATAGGGCTCTGATTTCCACTTGAGGTTCTGCATACTGCTGCAGTAATGGTGATGGCAGCGATGGCAGCATGGCTTTATGCGCTGACAATAAGCTGATCATACTCCAGGTTAAATTAGCTCCCACTTGAGCCAAGTGATATCAGCTATGGAATATGCAGGGGTGTGCAGGGGGCTCCAGCGCATTGCAAACCACTTCCCCACTGTGTGTGGTATGGCTGTGGTAGGGATTGTGTCCACAGAGACACACAGGGAACTTGGTCCAAATTCAATTTTTGAAGGGCATAATTTAAACTGCATTAGACCACTGTGTGAACATACTCATTCACAACAGAACTGTCTTTAATGTCATTTTACTGAATTACCTTCCAAAATAATGCATATTTAATCCAGTTTAGCTAATATACTTTAGATTAACACCTTCAGATAATTTGGACTATTTCTTTCCTGATAGTCCCGATGCAAACAAGCAGCTGGAATCTTTTTGAAGGCTTACAAGATTTCTGGCAGAGGAAATAATCACAAGATCAAGAGTTGAAATTGCAGGAGGGGCATTAGAAAGCTGATTAAAGTTCAATCCAAATAAAACTAATACATTGCCCTGGCAGGAAAGGGGAACTGCTTTGAAAGTCCACCTGATCCATAGCAAAGACTGAGATAATTTCTTGAAAGGACATTCTGTGCTTTTTGTTTTTTAAAATAAAAGTTTAACAATGTATATCTTTGGGCAGTCAGAACAGTTTTCACATCCCACCTATGCAGAAATGGTGATATATTTTTCACCTTAAAACTTCTAAGCAGGCTGAGATTTTCAAACACACGGACTGCAGAACTAACTCCCCTACCCTGGAAAACAATTCGTGACTGATAGGAACTTTCTGAAAGTTGAAGATGCTCCATGTGACTTACTGAAGAAATGGAAGCTAAACCAGCTTAAAGCTAATTCTGAGATGCAAGAGGCCAAAGTATGCTCTTTGGAAACCTGTTTAGAGAGATGAGTGAACATAAATGGATTAAATAATCCATTTTTAACACAGAACAAAGGCACGTCTAGGGGTGGCACAAAGAACTCTGCGAAGTTATTCATACTACTTATAAGCAATATAAGAATGAGGTTGATTAAACTCTAGGCAAAATAGAAGGTATTATGGAAAGCTCCGTAAATACCTTGCTTAGAGAAGCCATTGGGGTAATTTATTACAGTACAACATATGTAAGGAAACTCTGTGGGAAGAATAGTTTGAAAATTCATGGCTTCTAAATTAATGCTAATAAAATTCAAGGGACACTCGTTTAGCTTGCTAAAATAAAATGGTTTTTTCAGCAACACATCATCCAAGACAAAGCTAAAACTTTAGGACTGTCAAAGTAGAGGTCAGTAGGCCCACTAGCTTCATTAGATTGAGACGGAGGTGGAACATTAAGTGGATACTTAAAATATTACTCACACTTGTGTCAGCAAAGATCGTTGATAAGTAACACTGAGTGACACACTCCTCTATCAGTGACATCTGAAGAGATTTCCTTAGATGTATATCTCTGATGTTCATACTACACTAAGATGCATCCGGTACTTATCACCCTTGGAAACACAATTCCAGATCATAGAGGATATTGAGCTGGCATATCAGTTTCTGTGTCAAAATAGGAACTGAAATTTCATTTTGATATCAAATTTTCCACAGAGAAAATAACTCACAAGCTGTGGATGCTAAACAGCCATGTATTAACTAACTTTACCGTAAATATTTACAATTTTAATTTGAACTAAAAATCTATTTTTCTTCTTTATTTGGAGGCATAAATTCCACTTCATAATAAAAATATTCTTGGCTGGGTGCACCATTCAAGGAGTAGTAAGGTATGAACTTTATCTTTCCAAAGGATGGCTTACCAGAGGATGTGCTGGTTTGACAAGCCCAAAGTAGGTTAATGACCTTCCCTAGCAATTAAAACACTACCTTTACTTACACAAAGTTGCCTTGCCTGCTGTATCTTAATGTACGCTGGAAAACAGATGGAAGTTTAGTTTGGAAATCAGTCATCTGAGCAAACTCTTTAAGCATATTTGTGCAGCTATATCACCAGTTATGATATCACCAGACCTATATATCTGTGATCAGCAGTATTGGCTACCCAGTATGAAACTTTCATATCCTATGGTCTCAGGTTGAGCACCTGTAAGTGAAAGAAGCCATTGTCCAGCCACACCCTCAAAACAACAGCTGTACTGATGTTCTCCTCTTTTTCTTTTTTTTTTTTTCCAACTCCAGACATAATTCCTCCTGTAGAAAAACGCAGAAGTTTTTGACCATCACCTACAAAGTAAAACATAATTTGTGTAGTATTTTAGTTAACTGACTGTGCTGGTTTCAGCTGGGGTAGAGTTAATCTTCTTCCCAGTGGCTGGTGTGGGGCTGTGTTTTGGGTTTGTACTGAACACAGTGAAGATAACATAGAGATGTTTTTGTTATTGCTGAGCAGGGCATACACAGAGCCAAGGCCTTTGCTGCTTTTCCTACAGCTACATTGGTGAGTAGGCTGGGGGTGCATGGGAGGCTGGAAGGAGACACAGCTGGGACAGGCGACCCTAACTGACCAAAGGGATATCCCAGACCATACGGCATCATGCTTAGTACATAAAGTGGGGGGAAGAAGGAGGAAGGGGTGGAATGTTCGGAATGTTGTTGTTTGTCTTCCCAAGTCACCATTATGTGTGATGGGGCCCTGCTCTCCCAGAGATGGCTGAACACCTGCCTGCTCATGAGAACCACTGAATTAACTCCATGTTTCGCTTTGCCTCTGTGTGTGGCTTTTGCTTTCCCTATTAAACTGTCTTTATCTCAACCCACAAATTTTCTCACTTTTAGCCTTCCCATTCTCTTCCCAATCCCACTGGTGAGGGAGAGAGCAAGTGGCTGCCTGGGGCTTGACTGCTGGTTGGGGTTAAACCATGACGCTGACAGAATGTCAAACAAAGGTATACTGGAATCCTGCCATTAGTTTTGATTATTTCCAACTCAAATGTTTGCCAACATGGTTTCCAAGTGTATTTTCTGCTTTGGGTAAATATGTTTATATTAAATGAGTCATCGTACCACATAAAAGTCTTCATTTAAGCTGAGAAGTAAAAACCAATGGGATACAGCAAATTTACAACCATGCAGATTCCCTTTCTGTGAGAAAAGCCGGCTTTGATTTTCAGTCACAGAGGGTCACTCAACAGTGTTTCGTCCACAATCTTTCATTACTGAATTATGTCACCTATGTGCTGCCCATACAAACCGGACAGAGTGCACTAAATGGGATGTTCGCATTTTCAGATTACAGGGATCTAACCTACCTTCCTCTGAATTACCACCAAAATTGATTCTATTTCTTCCATTCACCTGCATAGTCGATGCAGGCTCAGTAAGGCAACATTACAGCCAGGCTGACCTGAGTACTACCACCAAAAAGGGAGACACCACACCTGCCACTGCCCTGTCTGCATACTTCCTTTCCCTCTCTTGCTTCTTTCCCCACATTTATTTTGGCTTGGCTGCTACTGCTTTAACCTTCTAAATGGGCTTGTGCCACGGGTGTTCTAAATCATACTTATTTGGCATGGCTAATACGCCTGAATTACTATGGCAAGGTCTTTCCCAGCTTTAAAATCTGAGGCATGTGGTATGAAATGCGGTTTCATATAAATCTCATATTTCTGTCTGGAGGGCAACGAATTGGCCAGCAGCCATGGCTTTCTCTGTGCCATGCCTCACCTTGCATCTTCTAAAGCAAAGAGCAGAAAGATGCTTTAGAGGATGTTTAACCCACAAGCTAACAGCTTGCTCTCCCGCCCCTCCACCATCTGCTGCAAACCAGGGGTACCACCTGGGAAGCTTGTTCAAGAAGCAAGAACAGCCTCCAAGAGCTTTTCCTCATACTTCTACATGAAAAAAATTTTCTCACGCAGAATGAAAGCAAAAAGACAGAGTGATAAATCTTGCAGCTGGCTTGACATGTCCCTTCTCAGTCCTCGTTCCCTGCCTTCCAACAGGAAGCTACAAGCTATAAACAAGAATCAGGACTTTATTCCACTTTAATTCTCAAGGTAGCCAAACCCAGGGCTGTGGTGTTGCAACCTAGTAAGATATGTAAGGAATGAAATCAAAATCCTCAGAGGAACATTTTCAGGATTTGTAGTTCCAGTAAGTTCTTATTATTTGTGTTTAATTATTTTACAATGCCTTTAAAATCTGGAGATAATTTGAGCTTTCTGCTTATTCTGTAGAAGGTATAATAAACATCCCTCTAATGCCCAGTAAACACTTGCCTCTTATTGTTCTCTTTATTTTTATGCATGCATTCAATTTCATAGCAATAATAAAGCTGTCCCAGGCTGTAATCTTTCACATCTTGGGTGGTAGTTCAGATATTTTAGCCGCAGTGCCCTAGTGACTGCGCTCTCCCCAGGAACTGTACTGTAACTGCCAAGAAACTCATTATTTTTAACTTATTTAATTCTAAAAGAGTCAAAATAGGACTTCAAACTTTATTCAGGATAGGTCTTATAAAAGCTGAGGCACACAGGCAAACTTAGTGAAATTAACAGCACAGACATGCTCTTATATCAGCTTCAAAGTTGAGTAAATTCTCTGGCAACAGAGCTGCTCCTAGACTGCACCAAAACAAAGATGAGGAATATGCTTGCAAATCAACCACTTAATGAGAAGCTCAAAGTTCTACACAAGTGTATACTGTGGGACAGAGGACTCATATTCCACACAGGTGTTATTTGAGGGAAACTCCCAGTTTCAGAGAAGGATATGACAAGATCTGAAACAAACCCCTTGTCACATCATTACTGTTTGATTCACAACATTCTCTTCAGCAGGTAGCACTGTATACCAGCAGAGATCTTTTTATCGAACCTAGTAGTTCCTGGAAAACTCTGATTTGGTAACAGATGTCTGTCTGCCTTTGGCAACAGGATCATTCACTAGCACTCAAGCATAAAGGTAATGTTGGTAAAAAAAGTAACAACTCAAATGAACCATCACATCTGGAATTTCTACAAGAGCTCATACCCTTGTCCTTCAATAGCACCCCATCAAGAAAACTACATTTTGACTCAGTATCTCGACACATTTAGGTAGAGAAAGATAATTTCTGATTTCTTTCCTTTCTTTTTCTCCTCATTCTCTTCTCTTAGTACAGTTCCTAAATTTCAGGCATTACTAACCAAGATAGTGGTCACACGCACAATTAAAATGACCAGATTCACCTTTTCTGCTGTGTTATGGACTGCAGACACACATAACCAACCAGCATTTCTAGGGAAAAAGAGCAATTTTGGTAACAAGCAGAAGAACCCAACCACATGAGAAATGTTCAGCAATCAAACAAAGAAGAGAAATCACTAGTCAATTTTTTTTAAAGAGTGGGTAGAGGTTGTTTCTACTATTAATCTGGCTTATTTTTTTCTGTGAAAAATGGTTTTATAAAAAATGGTAGGCAGATGACAGTGCTCACATCATTATCCTTTTCTTGGAAAGCTTTGAGGATCAACTGGATATGTGTCACATGCTTAATGCATGAAGCAAGCTGGCCCATTATACTTGGATGAAATAAAATAAGATGTTTAGCACTAGTTTAATATAGGAAGAAAACTAGACTTTTTTACAATAACTCAAATTAATTCAAATGTAAGAAATTATCAGTTACCACCATGGTTACTTGACAACCCATTTTCAGACCAGAGTAGCCTGGTTATTTCAGTCACACAGAGCTGAGGGCAAGGGCTCTAGTATCTTCCGAGGAAAGGTCTGAAACAGGCTCCATCCAGATCAGCCTTTGGGTGTTAAGAAGTACTGCCTATTTATACTGAGGATTTATTTTGCAAGGCAAAAGCATTTCCATTAAGTAATAAGAAGGGAGATGTGCACTATTTTTGTAGTGTTATTGTGTAAAACAAGAAATATACACAGACCTTACAGTTATTAACTGTAAAATATTAAAGGTATAGATGTACAGTTACACTGCCTTCTAGTGAAAGTTCCCCAAGGAATAGCAGGCAGATTTTCCCTATGTCTGAGACACACAGGAAATGCCAAACCATTGGACTGGACTCCTGGTTAGGCAGCCCCTAGCTCACTCTCCTCATGAGCAGTGATGACAGCTCAAAAACGTGACTAACAGGAGCTTTGCAATGAGGGGCCCACAAACCACTGGCCATTTAATAACAGTCCTTAAAATCACATAAAGAAAATTCTTTAGCTGTAAGTTTTATGGAGCTTATACGATTACAGTTATTCTATTACCTTGAATGCGAAAGCCTGACCACATACTGTGCAGAAAGCTATTCTGCTTCATATCTGTCCCATTCAGCAAAAACCTCTCATAACACCAGGAGGAAAACCAGCCAGCACACAGATTCACAGTCCATTTTGTCATTGTTTAACTTTCCGGTTGGCAGAACCATAAAAAGGTTAAAAGGCAGGTATGTTTTACAGGGGGTTTTGCCTCATCAATATTTTTGAGGTCAGCACATTTAAAATAACACTGGCATACAAATGGTAAACTATTCTGACAACGCAGATGCACTGAAATTCAATGCACTTAAGCCCAGCTCTGACAAGCCATCTCCTGTCGTAGTAAAAAATATTTCCTCTAAGAGTTCCTGTTAGTTTTGCCTTGTACTTATTTAAGTCCCCGCCATGAGATGGTGATAATTCTTTGATACAAGTTGTTTGCAGCTACTGGAGACTACAACAATTACTATAAATAACATGCTACGGTCCAAGTCTGAGGTCCTTCTCTTAGCAGACTGCACACACCCTAAAATCAGTCCAGTCCCAACAGCTTATGAGCAAAGAAGACAAAACAAAAGAAAGAAATTTTGTGATCCCACCTTATTAGAGATATGCTGAAGCACAAAGAAATTAATGAATGGTGGGAAAAAGTAAATTCATCTAGATTTTCTCAGCAGATCCACACAAATAGTTACGGTGGTTTTGGAGATGCCTAACAGCATCCCCACCAGTACCTACAAGGAGGGTACCAAGATGATGGACTTGTGCTCCATGCCAAGGAATGGAAGGAGAACAAGAGCTAGTAGGCATATGTTGAAGCAAGAGGAGTTTGGACAGGGTATAAAGAAAAGGTTTTTCACCCTGAGGGCAGCCAAGCAACACTGTGCAGTTTTTGTGCTTGGGGAAGTTTAAGACCCAAATGGATAAAAGTCTGGGTAATGTGTCTGACCTCAGAGCGGAGCCTGCTTTGAGCAGGAAGTTGGATTAGAAACATCCTGAGGTCCCTTCCAGCCTCTATGATCCAATGATGCTATGAAAGGAATGTTAATGCAAATCTGTATTTTTTCTTTCAAAATGTACTTTCTCTGAAAATTTTCAACAGACTCACTTGGCATCAGCCTCAGAAATTTATTAAATTCAAAATTAAAGCTTTAGTTTTTAGAATATTAGTCTAAATAAAATTGGAGAAATGTCAAACTACAATTTCAAACTGAAAAAGGTAATAGCTACTTCTTTTTGCAAGGCTGTAACCAAAACAAATTTTAAAACTTCCTGATTATTGTTTACTTGCTGGCAGGACATTAGCTAATCAGCAGAAGCTGATGAATTTAGTTTGAATGAAATCCACATTTCTTGCTGAGAGAAAAAATTGACACAAATTTCACCTATGTCACCTTCAATGTTTTGTGATAAGACCTTCTCTCTCTATCTACTGAAGACTCAGGCAGTAATTCTACACAACACTAAATGTCCTTATATCCTACCATTTGCAGGGGAAGTCCCATGTGCCCAGCCTCTTGCAGGAATGCTCAGCATTCTGCTGGCTTGGACCCCACTTCCTTTGGGAGCTGACCTTAATATTTAACCTACTTTAATCATGCTGCAGAATGATTATGAAAAATTATGAAACTGGAAAACACTATTAGTGTTGGCAATTACTGATATTTTTTAAAATAAACCTTTTGTTATTTTTTTTCTATTTCCAGTAAAGTGAAATTTAAAAACCCCATGAAATTAAATATGCCACACAGAGTAGTAAGGCATTTCCAGAAAGAATTGAACTGTACAGATGTGTGGAACAGCCACCAAAAAGCAGCATTTATGACACGCAAAGCCTTTAATCTGCAGCTTTTTGCTTATTACCTGTTCAAATTTCAGTGAAAGCAATTAATTTTCAGTTCTGAGGGCATTTCTCAGATAGTTGGACCAACTGCTACACTGAACAAGTTTGTTTCTCAGCAAAAGCATGTTCTTGAAAATACCTCTGTAAGTGGAAAAAAAAGTTATTTAAAATGGCTCAAAATTTTATGCCAAAATGTCTCTCTAAACTCATCCAGTCTCATATAAAAAAGGCAGGAAAATGCATTTGCTGTTTGTTTTTACTTGGATTTCAATCTCTTTTGTGATTTGTTGATGGCAACCATATTTTCAGCTCTGTTCCACCTGAATAAAGTGCCAGTAACTCCTGTTCAATATTGCTGAAATACAGCTGAGAGTGAGAGGTGCAGGGGGAAGGGATATCAGAGGAATTAGCAAGGGTCTTGTCTGCTCTTCCATAACACCAAAGGGACTGAAGTCTCTGAGTCTCCTGGGTCCATGGTATATATTACAAATACAAGGGATAAGATTACCCAGAAAATCTTTTGCCTCTTAAAACTCACATGGCCACCTCTAAGAATAAGACAAAAACGTATTTCTTACTGTATTTCTTACTACATTTCTTTTATACCAGACACAGGACAGGAGGAGAAGAGAGCACTTTCTGCATGCAGAAAAAAATTGAGTATACTTTGCTTTCCAGAGCAGATGATAACAGAGAGATTAATCTGTTTCTTTTGCCCTACTACAGCCATCTGCAGAGAGGCACAAGCAGGTCAAATGCTGCCTCACCCTGTGTTTGCAGGAAGTCATTATTTTCCATTCTGGAAATTTGATCACACTCACACATTCGGTATACTGGTCATTTAAAATAACCTAAACTGGCCAGAAAATAAAACACAGATAGTTTCCAACATCACAAGATTCTGTTCTCACTTGAAATGCTTTTATCTGATTTAAACAAGAGAGGATGGAAGCCTTATTGACTGGGTAGTGTAGTTAAAATTACGCTGATCAACTTATCTGGCATGTCTGGGGTTGCCTCTTTGTATTAAAGAACTGTCCAGCTCCTTCACAGTAAAACATATTCCTGTTGAAGCTTCAGAACAAAATGAAAATTTCACTCTATCTGGAAGATATTGATCCATTTGGGACTTATTCAAGCTGCCTAGCTTTACCAGTTTAGGCCTCCTGGGCTCAGAACAAACCTCTGCAGTACTCTCTGAGGAGCCTCAAGTAGACTCTCCCTTCATGCTCCCACCCTGATTCTTCTGTGACCTAGTACTCAACAAATGCGCTTGCAATCAGCCCTCTCTGAAAGGCTTTTTGCAGATATCAGTATATCGTAGCACTTTCATTTCTCACAAACAAAAAAACCTCCCCCTGCACCCTCTCACTGAGCTGCAGAGTTTAATACCAGTAGTTTGTCTTTAACAGGACCCATTAGACTGACAGTAAAGAGTAAGGCTCTGCACAGTTTTGTACACAGCCACACACGAGGCCATTCTCTCCAAAATTAGATTACTTTTAGTAAATCTTCTGGTTTATCCACTTGCAATATCACCATAAACTGTGGGCATCACTTAAGTAGCCTCATTCAAGTAGTCATTCAAGAATGAATGTTACAACTCAGAAGACTGACAAATATTGGGAGGCAAGAGGGGTTTAAAGTACTTTAGCTTGAAGTAGCTGATAACACAACCTTTTTACACCACAAGACATACTAGATTTCTAAATATAACCTTTATTCTTCTCCCTGATATGGTGCTTCAGCGGGAAAGCCATAGGTACACACTGTGTGTCCACAATGCAAAAGCACTGCAAAGCTGATATAGATGGACAAGCCACATAAATACACGTTTTTTTTACCGCTGCCTAAACATAAGTTATCCCATTGTAGTTTCAACAGTATGGTTACAGCAAATAGCTTTCTTAGTGTGAAAGTATTTATTCTGGTCAGTTTATTCCTAAACAGCATGGAGAATAAGGAAATACAATGTAAAGTACTACCTAATGATAAATTTGCAATTACTCAAGGGCAGCTCTACCGATACAATTATTTTGGCAAGAAGAAATATGCCCCGTAACAAAAATTGTTGCTTTGTATATATATGAACACACACATGCAGTACAGCCAAGTTCACCTTCCCCTGCACAGATCAACACCCACACCAGTCCTGCATGCACAAACCAAAGAAGAAAAGCCCTGTGGAGCACAGAACAGGGAATCAATTCGGGGCCTTGTTAGCGTGAGCAAACATCATCACAGTTTCACCCTGAGCTAGGACAGCACAGCTCTGCACCAGACAAAGTGACTGGCCACAGATCTCTCCCTTTCAGTCATTAATATCACTGACTTCCTTTTTCCTTCATTTTATTATGTTCTCTTATAGCTATTTTCCATCTGTCGTGTTACCTGTTTTTCTCTTCATCTGGTTACTGCCACATCAATTCATTTAAACAAGTACTATCAAAAACACAGCAGGCAGATGAAATGCATTCGACTCTTCACCAACAGTCCAATGCCCACTCAGGGGTGATGTTACAGTCTTTATTCTACAATTAGCTCCTGCCCACTGCACCAACTTAGACTTTCATTTGCTATTCTGTTCCCCCAGCTAGAGAGCATTTATATTCCCCTTTGGATGTATTTTCTGTTCTAGGTACCTATCTCTGAAAATGAAGACATGGAAGGAAGACCCATTGACTATGTGATGCAATTAGTACCAGGAGAGACAGTGTATCTGTGGGGCCTTTTTGCATGGTTATATTTCACAAACCTAACACTGCAAGGAGACACACTCTGATCACATTAAATTCAAATCAATAATGTAAGGGGCAGTTTCAATGACTCTCTGGAGATATGATCGTGCTCCAAAGCTCACTGAGGCCAATCTTGGGTCACTTGCTTCTGAATGTATGATGAACTTCCTCTGCAAGTTCAATTTTGCAAGGACCCAGGCATCTCTTGGGGTATGTGGTGCATGCCCTTAGCTCCTACTGAGACTAATGGGACCTTAAGGGGCTGGACAAATTTCAGGAACAGGCATTTTCCAAATTATAAAAGCAATTCATGTCTGTGGACCGGATCCAATACCATGATGTGCGCCCTGTATTGCTAATGAAATAAAAAGAAGCACAAAATATTCATTCTCTTGAAGAAGGAGATTACAGAAACCCCTACAGTTGGAACACAAGGCAACCAGCTCATGCGTGGAGCTCATCAGTACAACTGTTAGGAGGCTCCCAGGAAAGTTGGCTGGTGGTGCAGCCAGCCAAACTGGGGTTACCACGATGTGTGTCAGGAGGGCAAGACATGATTACACTATCATTATTTACCAAGCAAGATACAGAATTTTTTCAAGCATGACTGAATTGCATCTGCCCTTGAACACCTGGCTGGGAGTAAAACTGGCTCACAAGCAGAGAGAGGCTGGCTGCCTTTGCTGCAGATAAACTCACTATCGTAAGAACTTCAAAGAGCAAGGCATTTAGCAATTAAAAGAGAATAAATATAAGGCATGTGACGATGCCATTTCCCCTTCTCTGTCTGATGCCACAGGAAAGCATGGAATGACAAAAACAAAGCTTGTTTTCATGTTCTTTTCTACCAAGACTAAATAAGATTATAGCAGAAGCAGACAGGCAGTCACACTGACAGCGCTGTGAAATTGTGAAGCTGGTTGGGGGAAAGAAAAAAAAAGCACCAACTCAAAAAGTCTCTCAGCAATCTATTTTAAGGAGGCATCTTATATAACAGGAAGCAAGCACAGTTATTCTGGATTCTTGAACACCGTCTGTCACACTGCCACAAGCAAAGGAAGTATAAAGAAGTATGTGAGACCATTTGAAGACTGTTAGTTTTAATTAGTCTGTAATAATGTTGGTTATATAAATCCTTGTAGGTTGAATTAGAGGAAGAAAGTGCCATGGAGATTAAGCCTACATAATATCTAAATCATTCCAAAGCTAAGGGGAAAATAGATGGTTTTTACTGTTTTGCAAATGGCAAGCTCAGACATGAGGGTGGCAATCAGTGTTTGATATTTACAGGCACTTACCACTAACAATGGTCTGAATTCTTCAGGGCAGGAATACCCACTCTCAAGGAGGCAAGGGACAGGTGGCTGCTCCTTGGCAAAGGAGCACTTTTCTGTCCGAAAGCTACGGAGTGAAGCATCAGCTGTCCAAGTACAATTTAGCAGGAATACTAGAAGGGTCTCTCAAGGCTGTGGTAGACCAGCTGGCTCCTTAGCCACTATCCCAGCCTAGCCTGTAAGTGCTACTGTGGCACCCAGAGCTACTGGTGCCAAGAGCTAACACACCTCCTCTACCTTTTCTCTCTACGAGGACAGCCACATAACACAGGGCAGGATGGAATCCTCAGTGTCTTAGGTTTCTAGTTTAGGGGTTTGAATTTGGCTAATAGCTTTGGTCATAGACAGTGTTTAAGATGAAAGGATGTACTAGAATTTTAAAAAGACCAGTGAAGCGTTTTGGTGTCTTAAAACCATACATGCTTATTTTTTTTTAAGCTTTAGCATAGATGGAAAGAGAAACCAAATTGTCTGTTACCCATTGAAAAGAATGCTGTGTCTAATTCAAACCAGAATTTTGATATCTTCATTTCTGATGCCAAACCAAAAACCAATGGTTCATATAGCGTTACTTTGCTAACCTGCTAAGAATTCAAGGAGGAATTGTACGGACACTGTCCGGATTTGTGGAGCTTTACCCTAGCCAACCACAGTCTGCTTCTCCCAAGGCTATGCCGGTGTATAGATCAGAAATAGCCCACATCCAGAAAAGCAACGCCACATAAAAACTTTGCAAATCTCAAGGAAAGAAAACATAATTTAGGCATTAAGATATAACTGTGCATAGAACATCTGGGGCAAATTTTCAGGAAATCTAAGCTAGCTTTGCTCCAAATACTTCTGTGTGATTTCACAGCAGCTGGTTCATAGAGTTTGAAATTTGTCCTACTTTTTATCTCAATTAGACACAAAACTAAAAGCTTCCTAATCCACGAATGACTGCTAAAATAGCAGAAGAAAAGATGAAAGGATGAAAGTTAGGTCAGCTAATAAAAATATAAATAATATTGAAACTTGCAATAACTGAATATTACTACATGTTGATGTAACGCTTAGCAGTTTTTATCCATTTAGTTCTTGGCATGCTGACTCAAAAAGAAAAAGACCCACTTAGGCACGTCTTATGCATGTAATATTAAGTCCTCCCTTCATGAAAAGGTATCTATGTATCTCAATGTTAGTAACTTTTCATGGTGACTAATGTCTAAACCAAGGAAACATATTGTTTTGATTATACTTTTTAAATGGGCATATTGAAACTTATAAAAGAAGCAAAGAAGGTAATAAAACTCCACCAGTTCCCCATCCAAATAACTATAATCACATTAATTATATTGCCTTCCATTCCATCATTATCATTACTACATCATGGTTAGAAAATCAAATCCAAGAAACTTTTCTTTGTGTCTGATAATAAAACATTTTGCTCAGATGTTCCTAGTTAGAGCTGTAGTTTCCCTCACAGAAGTACAACAGTAGAGAGGTGAAGACAGAAAGCCATGAAGTTCCCCAAATCCACAGAGACTGTACAAAGCCAGAAGGAATGGCAGAGTTACAATTCCCTGGGCAAATGTTACTACTGCCTAACAGATTTCATCTGAGAAGGTGTCTCAACTGAATTTCACAGTAACTTTCCACCCCACAGGGTACCCGCTCTAGAAATACTTTGCTCATTTATAGGAGGTTTTGAATAGCACGTTATAAACTTCTCCCTGCAGCTTTCTGAAAGAAGCTGCATCTGTTTCTTCCGTGCTATCCAACGTGCAGGAGTGGCTATGAAAGAGCAAAACACGCAGCGTGTGTGTAACTGGGAGAGGCAAACACCTGCTGGGACTCCACGTAACCAGTAACCCAAGAATTCCCTTGCAGAGGGCTGAAGAGGGTTAGGCCTTTACCCTTGTTTCTCTACACACACATGCACAGAATGCAATCTTTACCTCTTGTAATGCAACGAGCTAAATATAATTTACATAGCAAAGTACAAACAAACATCAATAGACATAGTGCACATCTCTCTTGTATAGATGCAAACCCTGGCTGTTGGAACAGCTGATGGAAAAGGCACATCCAATTACTTCAGTGCAAAAGCCAAGGCTCACATGTAACAGCCAAGATGAACCGTAGATCCCTCTGCTGCCCTGCTGGTCATGGTTTGTCGTGTCGGGAGAGCAAGTACATCCCTGAAGGGCTGCCCTTTTAGCCTACCAGTGATCCAATTTACAACACTGACCCACAGAGTTACACTGGCACGACACACAGAAGAAACAGGAAGGGAGGTCAGTAAACTGTGGCATGAAATCAAGATGTAGCCAGAAGCATGCAGAGGAGTGATTCTCTTTGCCTCTCTCTTTTTCTGTGCCACCATGGTCCTTTTTTTGATCTTCCTTCCAGCTGTTGCCATAACATGGCTTTCAATTTCATTTCTCTAACTGCGATTTGATTCAAGCATGTTTGCAAAAACTCTCCTGAGATTTTAGAATCACTGTTGCATGTCTCCTTATTCAAATAACAATGGAGCCTGCTCCTGAGTACCTCAGGCCTGATTTTTCATTACCTTGCAAACTCATTACTTGTTTACACCTGCATCAAATTCAGACGCTCGAGCATTATAAACTCAGGTGGCCTCAGTATAAATGTTTGCACAAGAGGCAGAATGTCAGAGCAAGTGAAGCATGCCCTTCTGGCAGCAAAGAGACAACCAGAGCAACACTGCACCATCTCCCTACAGCTGGAAGAAGCTCCGGTGATGGCATTTGCGTAAGCTCCCAGGAGTACCACGTTCATACAGCACACACAGCAAGCACGCTGCAGTCTGCTCCGAAGAAAGGCATTGCCAGAGGCAGCACCGGCACAAAGGGGATGTGACTGAAAGCACTGTCAGGAATATGTCACTAAGGGACATTAGGGAAGCCACATGTTCCTCAGACACAGCTGTGGATTAGACAGGCAGAACTGTCTCAAGGACTCGATGCTGTTTACCATTTCTCTGAGGCTCCCTTCTTTTTCAACTAAAAAAAAAAGGTTTATCAGTGAAGCATGGTCTGTTCAAAGCAAAAAAGTGAACACCTAATCAACAATTTTAAAAGGATATTATCATATATATTATTAGGTGAGCAAGGTGCTGGTGGTGCTGAAGACTCCTAATAGTTTTTCTAAAAGCAAATAAATAAAAATTTAAAAAAAAAAAAAACCGAACCTATAAAATATTCCTCAGCTTTTTCCTAAGTTTTTACATAATCTCATACTTTTCTGTGAAACAAACTGAAATAGACTGGTTTTATAAAAACTTCTAAAGGTTATCACTGTCTCTAGCAAAACCTGACTGATACTATATGGGATAATTCAGGTTGGAAGGCTAGTCTCTAGTACATCCCCTTGCTCAAACCAGGGCCTTGTGGCCCCTGATGAACTCCCTTCATCTTGTTCTCTCTCCCACACTGGAGACCATCTGAGCTGGACACAGTGCCTAGACAGAGTATAACAAGCGCTGAGCCAAGAGAAAGTGTCACACCCCTTGACCCTTAGCTCTGCTCCTGCCAGTCCAGCCCAGGATGCTGATGCTGTCCCTCGCTGCCAGGGACACTGCAGGCATGGGCCACTCGTTGTCCAGCAGGACCCCAGGTGCTCCCTGGGACAGCTGCTCCCCAGGCAGCCAGGGCCAGCCTCCCATGGCACGAGGGCAGTTGTATCTATTCAGGTACATCTGCCAATATACTTTGGAATTTAAACTGATTCCTCAGAGAAAATAAACTCCCAAACATCAGGGAAGAAAAACAGGTCCACAGATGTGTTATTCCTTCAGAAAGCATAAGGGTGATGGACCCCTAGACCTTCTCTATGCCCTCACACTAAGATTAAGATTGCTCCAGTTGTGTGTGTGGTATTTTTACAGCCAAGTGTTTCATACAGGGAAAAGTCAGGCTCCCACACTTCTTGAGGATGATTATTCCAGGGGGTAATAACTGAGCTCTCATTCAGGAAATTGTTCCCAATATTGAGATTAGGTTCTTCTTTGTCTAATTTCCTCCATTTACTTATAGCTACAACTCATCCTTTATGCTAAATAATTCTTCTCGCTCTCTTTGCGGGAGTTCCATCCCTCAGATATTTGTGGGCTGCTCTATCCCTTAGGCCATATTAGTCACCACTTAGCCAAACTATACTCATTTAGTCCTTTTTATTAGGACTTGTTAATTATTCTTAATCCCCTCTTCTGAACTCCCTGGTTTCCCAATCTCTCTCACAACACTGTAGCCAGTATTCCCCATGCTCCTGCATCATAACACTGTAGAGAGGAACTCTCCTCTCCTCATCCCAGTGTTCCCAGAAACACAGAATGCAGTTTAGCTCTTGCATACTGCATCTCTTCGTCCCTATGTCTTCTTTAGTGTTATTGCTTCCCGATGCCAAATCTGGCTTCCCTTACCCACATAGCTAGCCCAGCTGGAGCAAAGCCCACAAACAGGATTAAGAGTTGGCTTTCACCTCCATCTCAAACTGTGTTCACTTCTCTTAAATTCTTTTTTTTTTTTTAATTCATTGCTCTCTCAATGTTTAGTACAATGTTCACTGCTGCAGTAATAAAAGGGCCCAGTTTTGAATGGTTTTTTTGCATAGTTTCAGTAGTATCTAAAGCTGCTGGAGGTTAAGCATCTAAATACCTAAAATCTGGCTTAAATACCATTAACAGCATATTGTGCTCAAGCAAATACGCTTGAGAATTCAGAGACTGATATTTAGGAATGAATTTTCTTTCCAAGAATGGTATTTTCAGTGTGGCATAGTTTAGTTCCAATAACTAGGAAGGTATGATTATGTCTCACTACTGCCCTAATTATTTTTAGAATTGCAATGATTCTGTCACCATGGGTGCTTTTCAGTAAGTTTTGGCTGCAAAAAAACCACTGACTTTTAAAAAACATCAGCAGTGCCCTGATGCAACTAATGCCCTCAGTAACTGGCTAGTATTTAACAAAAACGCCGGTTCTGAGTATTCAGTGAGGCACTGCCTCACCAAAATAATGTTAATTCACTGCTGGTATCAGTGGCTTTGGCTTACACCACTAAAGGCTCCGAAATGCTAAGGAGGTGACACTGAATCACATTGACACAAAAGATGGGTAATAGATGCAAGGACTGGGGAGCAGATACAGCAAATATTTATAGGGTACATCTTACCTCCCACAGAATTCATCCTTCTCAGTGGCTACAGCATAGGTTGAGAGGGTGAGAACAAATTCTTATCCCTTTCTCCACCCATTAGGAACAGGATGCTTTGCTGCCTTGGAGAGGTAAAGCAGAGGCAGGGAATGTGAACTGACTTCTTTGCTTTGCCTTTGTGTGAAGGCAAAGGTGCATCCTGCCCCATTTCTCCCACAGCCTTAGCATACACCTACATAAATGAAGCTCAGTCAGAGACCTCTGCAACATAAGCGGCAAGAGAAGGCAAACCACAAGCATGACAAGATGAGAGATGGTGACATAAATACTCATCTGCTGAGCAGCCCTTGTGGTTAATAGAAAACATTTATCAGAAAAACAACTTCCACTCTTAAGAGAGCAGCTTTGGCTGAGTATAAGAACTGTATCTTGTGCAGAAGTGCCCATAGCAACTAAAACGACACTCTCTGACTAAGATGAAATGATGAAACACTACCTAAAGATATATTTACTAGATCCAAATTTAACTGACAGGCCAACGTGTCTTTTACCAGGTAAAAGACTTTAAGTTTTACGACTTCAGAGTATGTCAGAAAGGTGATAAAGCTCAGAGGATCCTTGACTACATCAGTGAAGAACTTTGTTTTCCAATGACACTCTAAACGTTCTCATCACTATTTAAACAGTGGGTCAAAAGATCAACAAAATAACTGGCATAACATTCTTTCTCCAGGAGGAACCTGACTGTCCTAGCCATTTATATTATGCAGTCCAAATGTCAGTGACATATCCTGAGCCTCTGCTCACTGTCACTAACCTCTGACTTCCCTTCAGATTCATGTCACATTTTATCTTTTGTTCACTAGCGTCTGTCTCTAAAAAAAATCTCTTAGCGCTTTTTTAGATCGTACCTTCCATGTCTACAAAGTTTATATCCAATTTGGCTGGAGTTGTCTATAAGTATGATGTGGCAAATTGTAAAATAGAACTGATTTATCCAGCAATTGTTCTATTGCAGTTGGCTAAGTTGCAGAAGTCCTTTTGAAAAAGGGTCTGAGCTTTGTTGTTTTTTAAAAAAATAGGCTTTTTCCAAAACTAATATTTTTGTACTGTCTAAAGTTTAGAGCTATTTTTTTCACCATTATAATCAAAATTTTGATCAATTTGTTTGCTGAAAATATACTGTGAACTAGATTATTAAATAAAAACCATGAGGCCCTAAGAAACAGGAAGAAAGGTAACTTGGTGCTGTTTACAGCTTAACATGTTTTCTGCAGTTGAAGCACTATAATGGCAAAATTTGGTACTAAAGTACTAAACTCAGCACTAAATCCAGACTGCTGAAGAAATGCCATTCCGACCCAGATGAGGACTTGCATGACGGTATTTCCCTCATTTTTGTAGGGTATTTCTTCCCCTGCCCTCCTCTTTTAGGGAACCAACAGTGTGCAGCTGCTCTTGCCCAGGAAGACACTGTGCCCCACCTGACTGGCCAAGCTGATGGTGCAGGGATTGCTGCCTGAACCAGATTCAAATGAACCACACAGCGCTGTACTAGAAGTTGGAAGATGTGTTTATGCCTGGCCCCCACAGAATTTCTTGCATTTCCTGAGAAGCTACAAGCTGCTCATTATGAAGAGAACAGTGAACTAAACAAGTGTGAACTTGATCCAGAAGTTATTTCTGTTCTGCAACAACTGCTGCTTAGCTCACCAGCTCTCTGCCACTTGATGACATGACAGCATACATCCTGTCTAGCAGAAACTCTTGACCTTTTGATTCTCCTTTGGCTCTGCCTACTGCAACGATGCGTCCTTCGCTCCTTTAGCTGAACCAGTGTTTGCTTCACACGAGCTTAGCTCTGATTTGGCAGTCATGACCACAGCAATATCTAGTAAGTAGTGGCAGCACTGTAACCGTGTGACCATCACGGGGCTCCTCAGACATGCTGTCCTAAACCACAGTCCACAGCAGACCTATGACATTTTGCAATGTGTGTGGGTATGGACAGCATTTCATGTTCACCAGTCAAGCCACTTAAAAGCTAACTATCTTGAAGATCTTTTAGTGAAAGAGGCTGCTTAATCCTTTCTGCTCAATAACATGACCAGGATGTGAACAGGAAAACTCCAGGGCTAGGAAGATGTCAGCCAGAAGTACTATGGGGAGCCTATACAAGCCTGTGTGGCAAAAAAGGCATTCCATGGCATGAACATCATCCCTGAATAATTAGATTAAAATTTTCTGCTGACAATCCCCATGGAAAATAAAAGAAGTGAAAAGAAAGAAAAACACAAAACTGTATTCAAAGGAAATTAGGAAAACAAACAGAAATGCAACCTAAGGCAGTGCAAGATATCTAATTGTCACTTGCAACACAATACCTCTATTCCATCTTTCTTCTTTTTTAATTGGCAGGATCTGAGGCAAAAGATTATAATAATCTAAATTCATTTACATTCTGAAAAGACTATAGGAAAGGAAAGCAATCTTACAATGAGTAATGTAGTAACAATCAGGAGACACTGTTTCGAGGCAACTATTCTAACTACAGTCTACGGAGAACATTATTTAGGAGTTTTTCATTAAAATTGATATAATTTTCATTCGGGAATGCCTTTCATTTAAAACAGCGGATACACTGTATGACTAGACTGAGTCTAGCTTCTGTGTGGGTTGATCTATTAGTGAATTCACCAGACCTACACAATTCACTATACTGTCTGAGTTTCAAAGGATAAAAGGGCTCTTTGGGAAAGGACTTCATATGTAACTAGAGGAGGGCCCTGGGGCACCCCTCAGGCAGCACAGACATGCTCTAACCCAGAAAGAAGCCCAAGAGCAAAAGTCACAGTTAGGTTCCTTCTAGATAGGTAGCTCTGACAGCAGCAACAAACAATTAGACAGCCAAATGCTGAATCAGTAACTTTCTTTTGTCTTCCCATATCTGCACAGAAATTCACGTTTATGTCAACTCCGGTGAGGGGGAGTGCAAAGAAAACAATTAGGTGTATACATAATGCTGAATCACATGAACCTGATTTAGCTGCCCAAACAGTACCTCTAGCCTCTATGTAGTCTGTGGAGAAACTACTCTGAAAGACATTGAGAGCATCTCTATTAGGTTGCCATTTTAAGCTGATACCTATAAGAGCTTAGCGTCCTTATAGATCAAGAATCACAGTAGGTGGTTTAGTAAAAATATCCTTCATTACCTACTGTGCTGGTTTCAGCTGGGGTAGAATTAATTTTCTTCCCAGTGGCTAGTACAGGGCTATGCTTTGGATTTGTGCTGAACTGAATACAGGGTTGATAATACAGAGCTGGTTTTGTTATTGAAGATGTTTTTGTTATTGCTGAGCAGGGCACACACAGAGCCAAAGCCTTTGCTGTTTTTCTTACTGCCACCCACACTGGTGAGGAGGCTGGGGGTGCACGGGAGGTTGGGAGGGGACACAGCAAGGACAGGTGACCCAAACTGACCAAAGGGATATTCCAGACCACATGACATCTCGCTCAGTATATAAAGTGGGGGAAAGAAGGAGGAAGGGGGAAGATATCTGGAGGGATGCCGTTTGTCTTCCCAAGTCACTGTCACCTGGGGCCCTGCTCTCCTGGAGATGGCTGAACATCTGCCTGCCCATGGGAAGTGGTGAACTAATTCCTTGTTTTGCTTTGCTTGCGTGAACAGTTTTTGCTCTCCCTATTAAACTGTCTTTACATCCACCCATGAGTTTTCTCATTTTCACCCTTCCCATTCTCTCCCTGATCCCACTGGTGGGGGAGAGAGTAAGTGGCTGCCTGGGGCTTGGCTGCTGGCTGGGGTTAAACCACAGCATGTACAAATTATTTACAACTGATATGGCCTCCTCCAGAGACTTGCAGAAAATCACAAGGCTGTAACTCCTGTTCTTAGTTGCACATGCAGGTTTTCTCTACATCTTCAGATTTAGAAACAGGTCTAAGTATCTGCTGCCCTTTACAATCATTTTTCCAAAACATGTTTTCCAAAAAACCTGTTTTCATTTTCTGACTCAAAATTATTTTTTTTCACATTGGCTCCTTAATCAAATGTATGCCCACATCTCAAGAAGCAAAATATTTAGTTTTCATTAGACAACCAAATATTTATTCATAAGCACACCCACCAGGAATAAGAACCTACATAAACACTGAATTTTATCCTAGTTACTACTTCCAGGCCACTGACAACTAACCAAGGAACTTTCAAGTGAGCCCCATAACTCCAAAACATCAGAACTAGCTATAGAGGACATGCTTTCCCACACTCTGGTCCAGTCCCACTGAGGTTTGGACTGAAGTGCTAGCATGGGAATCAAGGAGCATTCAGAGGAAATGCAGGGAGAGGGGGACATAGTAGCATCTGGGATGGCAGTGGCGCAGAGCCTACCACACTGGGGACATACAAAAGGCAAGGAGACAAACAGAACACGTCAAGAGAGTAAGGGTAAGAAGTGTAGTGATGCGAATGATAAATCACAACAGAGGCAAATAGAAGCAACTGACTGAAAGTGCAATCATGAAGGAGCACTGAGAGTGTCAAAGCGCAATTCATCACTGAGCATCCTGCTGCCCACTGGAGCTGCCATTATCTGCCTGATCCAGAGCGATTTATCTGCTGAAGTTATAATGCATATTGCGTCCACAGCCAGAAAACACTTTCTCCGCAAAGCTTTCCCAAAACAGCAATCCGGAGCAGCTCCTCTGCAGAAACTCCTTCACACAGAAACCTTTCATCATGAACTCCTTTCGCACATGGAAAAGCCATTCAGCAGCAAAATCCACTCACAGTGAATGAACAGATTTGCCAAAAGTTTGCAAAAAATTTCATTTGCAATTATCTGCATCATCAAAATCATTCTTTGTAGACAGCCAAAGTGTAAAACCACCCAAAGTCCAATAAAATCTGCAATAATGTTATTCTTAAGCACAAATTTCCCTCAGTTATATCTTCATATTCCGGTCACTTCTTTACATGAATAACTGTTTCAGCAGATAGAACCTATTTATTTATTTTGTATTCTGAAAACCTGCCTCAAAAAGTTTTAATCTTCTATATACTGACAGATGCAAGTTTTCCAACCACAGCTGACTGTGGTGCGCTTATCCCGCATTTGAGTAACACCCTGACAATCTTTTGGAATTTATAAAAAAAAAACCCAAAACTGTTTTAACTTTGAAAATACCACCCACACTTTTCAGAGCTTCGAGACAGTAAATCTTAGATGAAGAAAACAATTGCTGCTTTTAAGATTAAAAACAGCTCTGCATCTTTTCCACTGACAGTATGCCTACCAAGCAAGCATAGTGAGTTCAGACTGCAGCATAACCTGCTGTGGTAAAACCTCAGTTGCCTTGATGGATTACATACCATTGAATGTTTCAAATATATAATGACACTACATTTTCGGCTGCTTTTTTTTTTCCCCTAAATGGGCAGCCTCAGCACAGCCAAATACACTGTTTGTAAACAGAAAACTCATTCCTGCTTATGGCCTGCAAGTAGACACACAGCAACCCTGGAGTAAGCCGTGAGCCAAGTCAGAAAGCCTTTACGTTCAATTAGTAGCTTTACTTTTCCTCTTGGATTTGTAACTGAAGAAACCAATCTATGATGAGAATGAGCTAAATCCTTGGAGCTGTCAGGAGCATGGCAGGGCACTAAGCAGAACTCTGCTTGACAGAAACCACAAAGAAAATTCAGAACTCACTTCCCCGCCCTTGGCTCTCTCAGTCACCTTTGCATGCACTGCTCCCAGGTCCCCTCTGCTTGTATCATGCCTGATGTACAGCACAAATACATGTACTGTTGAAAGGGAACTACAGAAACTGATTGGAGGAATGCACATCATTATCTGCTTGCTCACTTCTCTTATACGTATTTTTCATAAAATAATTATCTGCTTTGTTAACTTAGGATGGAATCTGAAGCAGGATTGACAACTTCTGTTACTTATGTTACACGGCGATCTACTCCAGTGGACACGGAGAGCTTACAGGCTTACAAGCCATGGTAAAAAAAGAAAGAGTGGAAAAAACCACAACATTTATTTAAGTCCTTGTTTTACTCTTAATTTTTCAAATTTTAAAATACTGTTTGATTTTTGTTTAAATAATTGGTGAAGTAGTAATACCAGTATTTTGGGGTATCTTTAAGCATAATTCTGAGAGGATCTTTCCTGCCTCAGACCAAAATAATAAGAAGACTTTCCTCAATATTAATTGTTCTCAAGCACCCAGTCTAGCCACTTACAGAATCTATCATATTAGGCCTCAATGTTTTAATCTTACAAATATCTGAAATTACATTAGATCTAGATGGGATAACCAATAAAATACGTCACTTAGCTCTGAGGATGACACTAATTTATGTTTCCAGAATTCCAATTACACCGCTAGACCGCAATTAACCAATACAGTGGAATGATCCATAACATGCATATGGAGGAATGCCCTGAAATTTAATTTCAGATCAATTTGTACTCTTGAAACAATACTGGTAGGATCCTCAGCACTCACCAAGGGCATGTTCTCCAAAACAGCCTGTGTGTGCCAGGAATAACTGAAGTATCAAGGACATAACATCTACAAGCCTTTGAAGTGTTTGAGAGAGACTAAAAATAGGGCTCTTTACCCTTCCCTGAAATAGTGCACTGTTTGGTACAATGCCTCCAGTTTCCTTGCAGTCAAGGAAACACCAAGGAAATTCTTCCTGGAAGGACCTTTTTTTTAAAAAAATGTCTTTTCTAAGCATGATTGGTCAAAAACAATTCTTGTGGAAAAGATCTGACACAAAATTTTACTTTAAAGAAATGTAAGTGGTTGGGATCTTCTACCAGAAATTGTTCCTTCATGGAAGGCACACACAGCTTTCTACCATCAATAATACCTAGACCACACAGAGAATTTAGCCCACATAAAAGATAAGGAAAAAAATCACTATTCTGATGAGGTGAAGTTCCAACTAGTTTCCAGCATCTTTTTATTTTTTGCAAATCTTTCTTTATATAGGTTTGGGGGGGAGTTGGGGTTTTTTGGTGTTTTGCTTTCTTTTTTTTAAGTAAGAAGTAGGAAGTGTTACTACTTCTTAAAAAAAGGTAACAAAATACAAAATCTAATATAAATTTTAGACAGCAATAAAATGTTTTAACTTTTCATCGAAGACATCTGTATGCATTGCTTTTCAGACAAGTCCTATTCACAGCTGCTGTGGAAATAAAGGCATGCTACAAAAAAGTCCATTGAGAAATCTTTTATGTACTACACTTGCTTTACAGCACAAGATCACATCTCTCCTTCCAGTGGCTGAATTTAAAATCTACCTCTTTTACACAGTTAACAGACTAATTCCTTTAGCCTCAAGCAACAAAATAGGCTTTCTAAGTCCAAACCTTCTAGTGATTAGTCACCTCTCTGTAATTCCAGTCAATCTTTCAGTATTTCAGGACAATTTAACCATCACAAATCAACAGTAGCACTGATACAGAGACTCTCACAGCGACTTTGCTCTGACCCCAGGCCTGCCTAAGCCACAAGCCCTGGAGCTCCACTGAACTCATCCTCCTCAACCACAAGTGCCCTCGAACCACAGTTCAGATATCAGCTGCTGCTGGAAGCAGTCACAGGACACCCAGAACTAACAAGCCAGACTCAAGTTAACATGCCTTCACATGAGCCATTCAGGCAATGCCTCCTAGGTCTGTAGGTTCTTGGAAACAGTATGAGCTGCAATGAAGAGCAGCACAGATGGATGGATACTCTAGCAGAGCAAATAACCCTGACCTCCTCTCTGCTCCACAGAAGTCAGCATTTGATTAGTAGCTCTAGCACAAAGCTATCCAAGTTGTGGATGACTTGGCTGTGTGTAATAGTCACTCTGCTCTCTCCCCTCAGTACTGCACTATCTGGGTTTTTCAGGGTGTTTCAGTTCCCCTCTCATCTTGTGTGATGGGGAAACAACTACAATACAGAATTATGTCAAATGCTGGTAGAAGCACTCAGGAGCTACATAATACCTCTCTCTTACTGTAAGATAGTTTCCAAAACAGCAAACAATATTATTCTTGCCAGAACACGTGTGCATAAAGTAACCGGCTGGTTCATTGAAGGTACCACTAAACTGACATGGGTCAGGAGCATGTAACCAGAGCAAATGGCTGTGTGCCGGGATGTGCTTGTGCACGTGCATGTGCACAAGCTCATATGCACCAACTCATGCTCTGTAGCTAATGAATTTTCTCAAAAATAGCTCTTTATATTGTAAACTGTGTTGTGCTGATGCTAACTAACCATGGCAACTACCAAATGTATAAAAAGCATACAAACACTCCTTTCCAAGCACAGTCTGTGCTTGAATCTGTCTTTTTAAAGCTTGTATGAAAACAGTGGGATGCAATAATATAAGCCTAATTTGTGAAATTCTGCGAAATAGAAGAGTTCAGTAAATTTCTGAAGAAGATAGTTTTTTGTATTAAAGCCAAAAGCATCATCCTACCACTCTTTCTGACCTCTTGCATAACACAAGCCACAGAAACTCACTCAGCAAGTACTGCTAGGAGCCCACACCTTCTGTTGAGGTACCATGTATTGTTTAAATACATTAGAGAAAAAAATTCCTTCACTGCAGAAGTCCCTTCCAGTCTTCTAAGGCTGACATCACTAAGCCTCATTTTTAAACTCTGTGCATCTACTTAGAACATTGATGAGACACGTATGTTACCAGGTAGCTAATTAATATGCATATAAACCAAATCAAAGATGACATTACCAACAAGCACTAGTGTCTGCTGCAATACAGAAGATGACTATAAACTGAATTTTGCTGGGCTTAAACCATAAAATGCACTATACATGCATTTAAACATACCTGAGTATTTGCCTAAGATATTTTATTGACCACAACCTCATAATTTTAACAAGAAATTATCTATGTCCAAAAAATAGTTGAGTCTTCTATATACAGTCCACAACAAAAGAGATTGAACACATTTGTATGGAGAGTGTTACCCTTTCTACTCATCGGATCTTTTTAATTAAATGGAAAAAACTGAAAAACTTGCCAATGGAAAGGGAAGAACTTAATTTCAAGTTTCATTAAAGGGCTTCCTTTCGTAGCTAAGACTTTTGGAAAATGGCTAGTAGTCCCAGCTGTGTGCACATTATACAGCAACAACAAAAAATTAATAATTAAACAAACAAATAAAGGAAGGGGTATGCCAGCAAAGCTAACAGCCTAGGCATCCACTCGCCATGCTTATAAAGCATGAAGCAATTACCCACTCTGTCACTTGGGGCTACAGCATCTTTTTTGCACCTTCATAAGCTCACAGATGCTTCAGAATGTAACAACTTAGCTTTTTTAATTCAGCACTATCCCAGAGCTCAGCAGGAGCCTGTCTCTGCTGTGATGGAGTTTGAGGACGACAAAAGTCACAAGGTACTCCTGGATATTTTTCTGAGGGTTCTAAAAGAAAGTCAGTTGGCAATAATGAAGCTGCTGGCAGTAACACCAAAAGCACTGCCAGCATGTGCAAGGCATGCAATATGTGAACAGGTAGCAGACCAGATGCATTCACATTACTTCTGTTGAACTTACCTTTGACATTATTAGGTGTTCAGCAAAAAATAGTCTTTCTCTCATCGCCATCATCAGCACTATCAACATCACACCACTGCCACCAGTCCAGAAACTTAAAAAAGCCTAAGCAAGGAACGATCCCCAGGGTATCAGCAGGTACCACACCTACAGATTGCAGGCAAGGAGCAAGCTGTCAAGATACTTCATCCACCTGTAGATGATTTCCTACCACCCTTGTTTTCTTGAAGGGCCTTCAGCTAGGGGCAGGGATTGGGCTGTAGGAAGATGAATTGCTCTGGTTTCATCACCCAACTCCTGTCCATTCTCTTCCCCCCAAGGGCTCTGCTGCCTCTCCCTGTCACGTGGCCTGATGCACATCCATTACATGAACAAGGCACAGGTCAGCACTGTGAAATTACGGCTGAAATCTACAGGCTGATCTTGGGATAGAAACATGTTCAGTCACATAAGGGGAGACACCACATCAAGCCCCAGGTACCCGCAAAAAAGAATGGGCATCTCTGCTATCTAGGCAGCAGCAAGACACAATAAAGCTTTTGGATGCAGATTTTTGACTGCTTCACGTGTTCTCATCTCCTCAGACTTCTTCATATTGGTATAAGCCAAAGGAACAAGCAAATCTCTCTGCAAGTTAAAAGGCTTCAGTTAAAATTCTTGCTCCATTTCTAGGCAAAGCCTTCTCCAGGAACACAAGCATACAGAGAAGGACTTCATGAATCTAGTTAAAGTTTTCTTGCTCATATCAATTAGTGGGTAAAAAAAATAGTAATTTTAGATCTCCAAAGCTCCAAGGACAATTCACTTTATTTGGGTGAAAGACTGATTTTTTAAGAACAAGAAGCAATGACAAAAAGCAAGGCCATTACTTCTCACGCTACCTAACACAGTTACACATCTAATCACAGAACACTTTCACAGGACTTTCATCCACCTACACTGTTCCATTCAGAACAACAAACACCTTTTCTTCTCTATACACTTCTATATTGAAATGCTGCTGTTAAGCTAGTAGTAGCGTTAGCATTAGGAGCAGAATTGAAATCCGAATCACATACCCAACTCTTGCCACTCACTATTTTGAAAAAGCATTTCCTGTTGTTCAGAATTGCCTCACTAGCACAGTCTGTGCTAAGGGAAAATGGGAATCTCCTGCTGTTGCTAATATACACCAGAGATCTACCACAGATAGAAGAGACACTAAAAAAACCATGATGAAAATTGTCTGGCAGTACACCTCTTATGAATTCAGTGGTTAATGATTTTAACTAAAATCTGCCTTCCTTAAATATCTTAAAATCTCCCTTCGACCATCTAAGCCACCACAGCTTTCTTGGTGACTGCTCCCCACCTGTCTGTTAGCATTATTTAAATAAGTTACCTGATGAAAAAGCACTGGAATAAATCAGCAGCTGAGGGTGGAAAAGCAAATCCTGTGGCTATCACAGCTAACAGAGCCAGCCTGACTGTAAGCCTCTGCATGCACAGTGGGATGACTTGCTCACCAAGGCTTGGGAAGGGTCCATCGCGTCACGCCCCAACAGACTGTACTCCTTCATTCTCACCATTAACGTTCAGCGTGGTTTGGATTTTATTGGTTTTCTGGCTGGTTGGTTGGTTTGGGGACTGTTTTCTTGTTTGTTTGTTTTCAAGGTGGTAATATATCTGAACAGGTGAGATGAAGCTCACTAGCTGCCAGCTATAAATACGGTACTGGGGGTCTGGGGAGCTGTTTTTGAAAACACAGGCTCCAAAGAGACATAGCATCCCTGCAGTGAGGAAAATCACATAATCCCATCCACAGTCATAGAACATGATTGACCTTGATGCCAGTGTTTGCATCTGGACACTGGATCTGGATTGGAGTCCTGTTGTTTTTGTCCAGTCTTTAAATTCTTTGTTTTAAGGAAAAAGGAAATGCCAGCAACTGAAAAACATAATTTCTTGAAAAACATTTCCTTCCCTTTACCCCCACCTCCTCACAGACTCATTTCAACAACGCCACAAAAGTACCAACTCAAATTCATTCAAGCAGCATAATGCCAGCCACAGCAATTCTCTCTTACTTTCTCCAGTGGTTGCCCCAGATAAACAGGCCTTAGTTAAGGTTCACAGACTGTTTGCCACACGCTCATCTTCAACACAGTTTCATTTCTAACGAAGGTTCTGACACTGCTAAAGTAATCTGCTAGTGAACTTTGAATTAAGCAGACAGAGCTAATAGTGTTAACCTCAGCATCTCTGCCTGACTTTTCACTTTAGAGGCCCTTGAGGTTTCCAATTCAATTTCTGGCTTCTCCGATCATGCAAGAATAATGAGGTTGAAAATGCAAGTTGTGCAATGTGGCACACATCCTCAGTGGTACCACAGTACTGAGGGCTGACATGTAGGGAACAGAAACAAAACCCTGTGAAAAGAGAAAGACCAAGACAAAAGAACTTCAACCAGCAGAGGTACAGGCATATTTTCACTTTGGTCTCTCATTTGACCCACATTAAAATATCGGTAGTCTTATAGCCGTTGCATTTCTCTTTGTTCAAAAGCCACCTTTTCCATTAGAGAAAGTGTGTAAATTGAACTGCTGATCTTTCTCTGCCTGGCTGTTTCATACAGGATGTATTCAAAACTGCCCTTTGCATTTCTAGTGCATTAGCATCTTCTCTGTTCTTAAATCTTAATGTTCTCCTACAACTGTAGATTTGGTGAAGTTTTATGTTGTTAAGTGTTCTGTAAATTCCCTCATCTCCCTTCCAGATTAATCGGCCATGAAGTGCAACCTTATTACTTGAAGGGACTGTAAATTACATGAAAACACCACCTAGGTGTTGCATAAGTGTGTTGAGAAGCACAAAGTTTGGAGCCTTGACACAATCGGAAAACACGGATAGACAGGAGAAGTTTATGTGTTTTCCTCTACTAGATATGTTCCTATAAGGTATCAAAAACTGCTGAATGTCCTGGCAACTTTAAGGAGTATTGAATCATAGGAATTGATACTGTGGTTTGCTGCGCAAATTCTTAACCTGATATGGGAAAGCTGTGCTTACAGTTCAGACTTCTTCTTCAGCGCACATGCACAGTCTAATGGCTGGCTTTGCACAATGGCCAAGACATAAAGGAAGTTACAACAACCCTAGATTAGGTCTCTTAAAAAGAAAGCAAAGCCAAACAAATTATATTTTTATGTTGGTGCTATCTAAAATATTATCATATCCTAGATCAATGAAAAGCGCTATTGCATCACAGATATCACTGTCTGGAATGGACAAATATGTGTAAAATATTTTACCAGAAAACACTGCATCTGCAGCTCCAGAGCCATAACTTGGTCATCTATTACTTGAATGTACAACAGAGGTGCAATACAAACCACCAGTACAGGAGACAGAGTGTATTTGTAGCAAGGGATGGAGGGACCGTATGACAAGCCTTTATTTGTGCTCCCATCCACAATCCAAAGCACTGATTAAATTTAAAAAGTCAATAATAGCTTCAAGCTTGATAGGACACTGTTGCCGTGCTTTCAGAATTTCAGTAGAAAGTGCAGAAGACAACAAAATTCACCACTTTTAGAAAAGGCACTCTCTACATTTATATTTATATTGAAATATATAGAAAAGAGTAAGTCATACCAATGATACAGTGCTATGGTCTGTATTGTTACCTCGTCTTTCACTTACTCTGACACAAAGTTTTATCTTACAAAGTACATATTATTTATACTATGGCATATTTAATACCATGAAAATCTGAAGCTCAGAAAGTAGAGAAAAATGGTGCAGACATCTCAATGTTACAATAATGAAATTTTTTTTAAGAAAATTTTTTACTCAGTCTTTTAGTTAGCTTTTTATATTTTGAAAAACATTTGTGATTTCACATTTTTTTCCCAAATACAGCATAAGCCTAAGAGAATGAAGGCACATATATCAATTTATTATGTTACCAATTAAGGACACAGTTCTATGTCTCTTCTACAAAGAATGTATATAACTAGAGGGTATTTTTTTCAAGTCATACTTTACTGGGGTTTTTTTCCTCTTCTCATGGGAAATTTCCATCAAATATAATAAGGATAAAACCAATAAGGTTTGAAAGAAATTAAACAAACTCTATAGAAATTATTCTAAACATCATACGGGTCATAGGAGAGTTCAAAAAATATTTATGTAAGTAACTGAATTCTATAGCAGAGAGGCATTACCCTAATAAATCCCATGAGCTACTTTAAGAAGGTTATGAATAGGAGACAGCCCTTCATCAATTTTTTCATGACTTTTTAATGAATGAAACAAACACCCCAGCTCTCCCTAGGAGCAATCTAAGAAGAGAATGGGCACAAGAGCACTGGAAAGTTTGCAGAAAAATAACTCATTTAAGCTTCATCTTTTAGTTGGTTATTATAAAGAGCAGTACAAGTGAAAGCAGGAGGGAAGCAGAAGGAAAAGCCAATCTTGTGACTGTGATTGAAAGCTCACTCTCTGCGCCTTAGCAGCTGATAGGAAATGATGAAGTACAAACTAAATGAATGAAGAATTTAAAATATTATGGATGGAAAAGTACCAGTGAAAAGGAGGGCACAATGAGGTATATTAGCATACGAAAATACTGAGTAGGCAAGAATAGAGAGGCATTCACGCTGACCCTTATTCTATGGGTCTCAATCAGAAAAAACCCTTCAGGAAGAATGAACATTTTTGGTCAGTGTTTTTTATTTGGTGGAGAGTTGAAGAAAACAGGGAAGGGGATTTTTAGTTTCCTTTTTTAGTCAGAAAATTAGGCTTGACCAACAGTGAGTCAATGCAACCAAAGGGTATTTTAAAGGAATTCGAGTACACTATGAAAATTACAAATGCTGAAATGGAGCTGTTGAAAGAACGTTTCTGAAGGCTTTCCTGCTTAATTTTAAATTCAAGGTGTTTGTCTTGGAAATGATAAATTGAGACAACACTTTCGGGCTCCCTTGGTGCCATTACACCCAATCACACAGGGTGACATTTCCACTCCAGGACTTCACTACATCTTGTGTAATTTCCCACCGAAAAGAACTCAGAAGGGAATAATTCAGTTAGTGTACAAGTATATTTTTCTATGTCTACATCTCTGTTCCATGTATATTAATAATTGACGTGTTCATGTAATTTGACAAAATGATCAAGCATTCTCATTTTAGTTTCTGACTTTACAAATCAAACTACAGTCTTTAAGTTATGTTTTAAATAAATTGTGAATAAAATTACTATATAGCCTTGTAATAGGAAAAAATTGCATCTGACGGTTTTGGTTCTGGTGTTTGAAACTGCCAACCCAACCTTCGGCAATCTCTCTGTGAGTTTCAGTCCTAACCCACACAGGCTCTCTGCTGAACACTCAAGGCTGGGTACCATAAAACCTGCGTGGCAGTACAGGCACTTTCTCATAGTCTTCAGAATCAACTGTCCTGTTATGAGGCTTCCGAGTGAAACAGCCACTGTGAACAACCAGAACTAGAGGGCCCTGTACGGTATGGATACAGTCTCAGTACTAAGGCATTATCAAGCTCCTTCTTCTGGACAGCTCTTAGAAATACACTTGAACTAATCTCTTGTCCATTTATCCACTAAACGTGTTTCCTGCTGGAATACTTCACTGCCTCTTCCATTCACAATGCAGGCTTGTGGTGTTGTGGAAAAGAAATTGTGTTATCCATCTTCAAAGCTTTTGCAACATTTTTTTCAAAATCCAGTGAAGCATATATTACAAAGGAAAAAATGTAAAGCAAGAGTGCTGTGCTAACCATAGACACAGCAGGACTGCAATTCAGAGAGGATTACCAATTTCTTAGCACTGACTTTGCAGACACTGTGTCTTACAGTGTATTACAGAGATTGTTCTGAAGCCTTCATGGTCAAAAGCAGACATCCTGGAAGTAAAAGGAAAGGCGTTTAACAGCTGAGCTTGCCAGTAAAAAGATTCACACCATATCAAAAAGAAAAAATATATTTATCTTCACTTTGTTTTCGCCTAATGCTATGTCTCGACAAGTAGATTGTTCTGCCTCTCCATCCTAACATCGTACCAAATGTGCACAGCAGCTTCCACAAACACAGTTCTCTTTCTCTAGGACTTGCTAAATACCCCTGCTGGGACAGCAGCAGACCATGACACACACCAAAGAAAAAACAAAACGGTGTGAAGGTTCGTAATGTCAGCTAATATTCAAGATGGTATTGGTTTCCTCACCATATGTTTGGTTTTTTTTCCAGAAAAGCTTCACAGATGTTTCCTCATTTCACAAGAATCATGTTGCTGATTCATCAGCATCCTTTTACCCCTGTATCACTCCTGCTGCCTCCTGTGATGCCACTGTAGAGCCCATGCCAATAAGCTCAGCAGATGTATTATCCTGGGCTTTGCTACATATCCAGCTTCTTGTGTGGTTGTGTACCACCAGGAGAGCCTGCAGTCCTGACTGGGAACAGATGAACGATGCAAAAGTTCGAGTCAGCTCATCAAGTCATTTTGTTCTATGATGTACTTTGCAATTGAGCCTCCATATTTACTTCTTTCTCTAATTCTCAGCAATTACAGTCATGGTTCTACAATGTCTGCATATTTCCCCTTTACTCAGCAGTACAGTTTGCTCTAACTTGGAGAAAAGCATACAATTTAATTTCTCCTGACCTCACTAAATCACTATCTAGAGAGTTCATGCTGGCATTTCTGTGAATGCTGGGAGCACAGATTATACTCAATCTAATTAAAATAATCTATGAAGCCAAGTTAGCTCTTCACACACCTTCAACAAACACGAAATGGCAGAATGGCTTGACATAATTTCAAAGATTTACACCATCTACCTGTTATTTTTCACCTGGTTCTGGGTGGCCTTAAAACAAATTTACCAAAACAAAAACAAATATTTGTGAATCCATTGCTTGATGTGCTTTTTTACTTGGTGCCCCTCTCCCCAGCCGAAAGAAACACTTTTCATTTTGAAAGATCCTGGTCCAGAAATCACTGAGGTAGATGTTCAACATTTTAAAGTCCAACTACAAACTCCAACAAGTGCTTGATTTGAAGTCCATGCCTCAGCAGACTGAGGTATATGAAATATGTAGTGCCTGATTCATGCGGAATCTGAGTCACCAAAAAAATATAATAAAAGCAAAAAGAGGATTTTTATTGCTCTGCCTCTGATACATGCTTATGCCATGTCGAGAGTGGGAACAGCGTGAACACAGATACTCCAGTGCAAAACTTGAGAGCCACAAGAAATGACATGCACAGAGGCAGTGCATACATATCCCTATTTGTTCAATGGAAACTAAAGACGTGCACCCACACAGAAATTCAAGTACTTTAGCTCATGCACAATTCCAGCAACACAGATCTAATGGCACCACCTTGCAGCAGGCTGATAGAATGATTTGTTGTCACTGCTGAACTGCCTTAAGAACCTGACAGCTGTCATTGAGAGAGGTACTAAATATGTAGTACAGCATATTTCATTTCTTTTTAAAAACTACATTAAAATTAGTTGGGTTATCTGGTTAAAGCACCCAAAATTAGGGCAATACGAGAGTTCAAACACTTCAAGCTATCAAGAGCCCTCTGTCCAGTCTTTAAAGTCACTTTCACTGCTGTACAGAGTGCACTGTTACAGGAAACATATCTCTCCATAGCTGTCCTGCAAAGAACAAGGGTGACAGATCACTGTTCTTTTCATGCATATCAATTTTACACTAGAGGTAGATCAAGACAGCAGCTAATCTGACCATACAGAATTAAATCACAGGAAGCAGTGTAAGGTGCAAGAAGCAGGGGGAAAAACCACCAAAGATAAGGTACATCAGAAAGAACATCAGGCTCTTCAGCAAAACAAGAGAAAAGAAGAGCTACCTACTTAAGAAATGCCAGTCTCCTTAGATGCAGGTTCCTTTCTTCAGAAAATCCAGAATTTAGGATGCAGTGGAAGTCAATGTATGAAAGACTTTGATCTACAGAGAGAGCTAGAGACAAATGGCAGTAGGTGCCTAAGCAAGATCATGTGAACAGTGCAGCAGCTTGGACTGTGTCTTATGAGTAGGAGGATAAGCTGCTAACTTTAAAAGATTTGCAAGGAAAGGAGAAGATCTCAGGAAGAACACAGTTAGAGACTTTTTAATGTTTTATCTCTTTTCTCACTATTTATCTTTGAGTGAATGAATAATACACTTGTCCTTGATGGCTACTTCTGGATCACAGTCAGCCTATGCTCCTGGAGAGAAGATGCTCCTCCAATGCCTAACACAGCCAAGGTGTGGCTATGACTGGCAGCAGTAGCTGGGCCCCAATCCAAGGAGCTTCCCTAGTAAAATTAACCCATAGCAATCGACCTGACACTGGGCATTTCATGACAGACAACTGCCCTCAGCACCTCTCAAAGCAGATTTTAAGCATTATTTTTTTCCTTCCCCTGATTCCAGCTTTGCACTTCCTCCTCTTCTCTAGCACTGGCTTTGGTGCTTGATCAACTTCTGCTCACCACCAGACCTAACTAAACTCAGCCAATAGTTTTCTGCTAAGACAGCTCAGTGCTAAGACAGCAACCATTACAAAGAGAAACAAACATGGTACTTTGTACTTACAACCCACTGTTCTGCAATTGCTTTCTGTCTTTAAAAGGCTCACTATTCGGAAAAAAACCACAGCGTTTATTATTTATGGCTTGGCTCTTCATATATTTGTGGGTTTTCTGTAGACATTTAAAACCAATCTTTAGACACCCTCTGGATAAAGAGAAGATTTTTCCAAACCATCACTTGACAAGGAGTCAAATGCTTCTTTTGATTATTTTGATGGTGGTTGGAATGGGTTGGTGTGCCAACACTGGCACATTGTGGAAGTTTTCCATCACCATCTATGGACAGAAAACAGCACAGAGTAGCAGCACATTGGATTTTTTTTCCATTTCATGCCTATTCTTTAAAACTCGGATTACACTTCAGACATTCCATTCCAGACACCGTCCATCCTTACAAATATGACATGTTTGTCATAGGTTGTTTGGGTTTTTTAACAGACATTATGCATACCTTGAAACATGTCCCTCTCTTTGTCAAGGGTATTAGGCATTTTTCCGCAGTAACTTCACAAACCAGTCAAGTTTCACTCTCTTGCGCACAGTCTGTTTAGCTGCAAAGTGCAACATCCCTGACTAAACATTACAATGAATGCACACAGCCTACACGCCACCATGGGACATGCAAAGAAGCATGAATCAGTTTCTGCTGTTAATTAAATTGAAAATTTTGGGGATTTATGGTATAATTGCAGCTTTCCCTTCAGATGCAATAAAAACAAGTGTTAACATTACCCTTCGTTTGCCTTTCTCTTTGCTCCAGAAACACCATTTCTACTTCTCACAAAGTAGTGACAACCGAGCCTGATTACCTACTGCAGGTTTAAGCATAAGAAATATTTAACCTGTAACCAGTTTCTCAGTGCTGCTTTCTCCAGCTGATGTGTCATTTGTGACAGAATTATTAATTAGTTCCATGACCCTGTCATAACTAGATGACTCAGCAAGTCTCACCCAACTACTTGCAATACTGTTTAGGAACCGAATTTCCACAAGTGGTTTCTGGTTTCTTATTCCCTTTAAGAAATGGGTACGTGAGTAATTTTAGAGTTGGCACTGAAGTGACTGGAGAAGGAAGCCCAGTAAATAACCTTGAAACAAATACCCTATACTACAAATGAACAAGTTAGCAAGGTGTTACAAGCACCATTTAATTCCTTTGCATATCATCCAGACTGGTAAACCTTGAGCCCGCCAGCAGTTTCCACTTTGAAATGCTGGTAAAAGAGGCAGCTTTTTTACTGTCCTCCAATTATCATGAGGAAATTACCTCTGCTTTCAAATTCACAAGATTATTATTCTCCCATTGCTAACCTACACTGCTCGACCTGAAAGAAAACTGTGTCATTTGTGACTCACTTTTTCAGTGCCAAAGGGAGCTCTGGTGTAGGTGAGAGCCTTATGCTTCCTGCTTTGGTGCAACAGGTGTGCACACAGCTCTATGCTTCCTGAGGGAAGAAAACTGGAATGTTTGGGCCAAAGAAACTCTCTCTCACGGACTTTTTATCTCTCAAACTCTCACTCAAACTCTTTATGGGTTTCATAATGCTAATGGGCCTTAAAATGGGACTTAATATTTTCAATCTTAATTCCAAGACAGCCCATTTCTAAAAAGCAAAGAGTGTTCAACTATTCAGCAGTTCTGGCCATGGTTCCTTGCTGCTCAGTCAGTCCCCTCGCCACTGCAGGGGAGGCTCTGTGAAAGCCAGGCTGATACAGACAGAGCTGCCTAATCAGCCCTCAGAAAGAGCTGAAGCCAGATAGGGCTCTGTCAGTCAGCAGAACAATGACACACAATTAATGTATTAACAACAAGGGCAGAACTATATAATCATATGCAAATAACACTCCATTCACCATGGCCAAGAGACAGCAATAAATCCACAGCATTTTTAAGATCTTGTCTGCAGAACTAGAATGTATACAAGAAGGACCCAGACATGTAGTGCAGAGCCACAAACTGGTAAAATTTCATATTTCAACAATTACAGGATGAATATATAAATAAGAAAGTGGCAAGATGACACATCAGCTAAATGCTAAACAAAGTACTATTTATATTTAAATATGTATATATTCCATTTTTTTTTCTCCCAGACAAAAAAAACACACCCTAGGGATGTTAGTGCTGAGATTCTTCAATGCTGCACTGGCATTAAAACCAGAAGAAAATTAAGAATGACCTTGTACAAATGAACCAGCAAACAATGCTCATTAGCAACCAGCCCTAGTAAGGCAGTGTTGGAGGTAACCGAAGGTACAGCGAGTGAGAGTTACCATGGTCACTGTTTCAGGGACACTTATGAGGAGCAGAAGAACAGCAAAGAGAGTTGTGTCAACAGCATTAAATATATGTGATGAAAACCATGCATTAAGAAAACACTGAGCTAACAGTTATTTAACAGAGAAGGGAGCTCCCCTAATGCTATTCAGAATGCCTTTGGGCATAAAAGTATTGATTTGATATTACTGATTAGGTAATGACTTCCCCTCCAGTTGTCAATCAAGATCATAACACAAAGGCTTTCAGTACAAATTGTGCCAGAACATTCTGTGGCAGATAGATTTTTTCCCTTTCTTACTGACAGATTATGCCAACTGAAATATCTCTTAATAATTTTAATTAGTTCATTTCCTAGTTTTTAGTTCAAACAAAATTTAAATTAAAAATTATCTCTGTAAAAGAACAAGGCTTGCCTAATGCTGTTCAGCATCATTTATTCAGAGTAAACTGCACTCAGATGACTGTCCAGTGGCCCATGACACTGTGTACAATTTATAATCCAAACGCCAAAAAGAAAAAGAGAGAGAGAAAATAAATTTGATTTTAATAGGAATATAGAGTTAATGAGTATGAGTTCTTCTTATTTTATTATCTAAACTACCTTGTCTGGCATCTAGTTAATTATCAACTATGCCTCACAAAGTGTTCTTTCAAAAAGTTTCTGTAGAGCTAAAGCCTTCTTTCTCCACAAATAAACTTAATCCAGAAAGAAGATGAAGGCCTGAGCTAAGGTTATCTTTTCCAAAGCAGTGCAATATCCGTTGATGTTACTTTAAAAGTGATAAACATCACCCAACAGTTATCAGATACCTTACAAAGAAGCTGACCCAGCTTCCATCATATTAAACACTTATATTGGTCTCAGTGGGAACTGGATCACTCTCCAGTATCTATGCATGTACTGTCAAAAATAATCTGTGATGACTGGATAATGCAGGTATGGACCAGCGGGAGACAAAGTGGAGGACAACATGTGGAAACATGAGAGGAGCAGAAGAACCTTGTTAAAGATAGGCTTGATACTTCTGAGATGCTTCAGTCTGCCAGACTTATTAAAAACAGAAATAAAGAAGGGCTTTGCATTATTTCTAGCTTCAAAAACTGACAAAATGTTTGACAGGCAAATATATTTTTTCTCTCTGAACTTTTGAATAAGGTTGCTCATGTTACAGATGAGTAGAAGGCATAAGTATTATCACAGTGGGAGGGGGAACACAAACACCCACCATCCTGAGTGGTGGGGCACTGAGGTGCTGAGCTTGCCAAAAGACTGAATGCACAGCCAAGAGCATTACCTGGCTTATTCCTTTTCCTCCGAAGCCTTTAGTAGAAGGCAATCACACAGAACAAAACAACACAGCAAGCTTATCACTAGGTATATTTAAACATTACAGCTTGTGTTTCAGATTCCTCTTGCCACACTAAGACAGTCTGCAATTTGCGCAGACCTATTATCCTGTTTGCTCTTGGCAGGTCTTCTAACTGGCTTCACACTAATGTAAAGACAGGATTCTGGGATTCTGTACAGGACACTACTTCTGTTGAGAAAGCGGTTTAAAAAAAAAAAATTCATCAGAACTGACCCTTTTGCACCACACTAGGTAGACAAGGACTGGATAAGAAGGTGGAAGAAAGGGTTCCCCTTGGTGCAAATGAGATGATTAAGGAATACTAAAACATGACGTAGGAAGCTAGTCAGAAGGAAATTACAAACCCTAAAATCTGACCTAGAATAAGGGCATAGAAAGGAAGGAGCTGTGTCCTAAAGGAACCTCCGTGATTCTCCCAGCTCAGTTTCACTCAAGTGTAAACTAAGGCAAAACACTTCCTGTACCTGTTCTCAAAGAGATGAAGCTTGAACACCATGTCGTACTCTGACCAATGTCTTTCCACAGATTTAAATGGTGCATTAGTAGTGGAAGGTACTATATCACGTAAATAAAAAGTAGCAGCAACCATATATGTAGCTATATGATTTTTTTCTCTTTTTTTTGTGCAACTGGTCACCACAGTTGCTCTCTTATATAACAGGCCACAGATCTACATCACACATTTATAGAAATCGCCATTAACAACCTTCTACCAGTCTTCAATATGTAATGGTTAACTCTCTTCAGAGTAAAGACCTCTTCAGAGGTAACGACCTTATTTCAGCTCCGAGCCTTTCTTTATTTCCTAGCCTTTGCCTGTCTTTACACACCCAGTAGACTTAAGAGTCATCAACTACGAAATTTCATATCAGTGCAATTATATTTAATCAACTCTACTTGATATTTCTTTTTGATGAGATTAAAAGTCATTTTGACAAGTGCTATTTTCCACAGGTTCATGTTGATTGGCATTAATTACATTGCCTTCTTTTAATTCTTTATTAATTAATCTTTATTAATTTCAATATGCTGCTGTTTTGCAGAGTGCATAACCAGATCACCACGAGCAAGAGTGTGCTTTCCAAATGGTAGAGAAGTTTGAAAAACACAGTAAAGAACTCAATTGTAGAAGCTGCAGGTCAAAGCCAAACACCATCTACCTTTAAGCTCCCTGTCCAGTCCCGATACAGCAACTCAGACCCACTTGGTAGAGCAGAGAGCTCCTTGCCGAAGTGAATGGAGAGAAGATGGAAAACAAGAGTGTGAAGCCATGCAGCATATGAGGGAGATGCAAGTGTCCTGCATCAAGGCCAGGGTGAGCACAAACACAATTTGTCCTGAAGGAAGTAAGGAAGAAGAGAACTGAGAGTGAACAAGGACATTCCGTGAGCACTGTAACACTTTGCAATTATTTTCTTTCCTGTGCTTGCCATGGCAGATGTTGAATAAAATTCAGCAGATCCAACTAGTCAAGAGAGACTGACCAACCAAGTTAAACTCCTGTTCTGATAACCATACTAAGGAAGAAAGTCTGAAGACAATTTATAGACAAGCACATAATTGCATTCTCCAGTACCATCTTCGTGTCTTCAACTACATGGGTGTGGAGGGAATTTTCTGTTTGCAAACAGACACATGAACAGTTAGAGCTCAACTTAAAAAACATAATTAGCAATTGCTGCTGTTTTTCTGTGGCTTGTATGCAAAATGAATTGTGCCTAGGCTGAATTTCCTGACTCTTCTCTATTCCTCCTTTCACTAGCAGCTGAAGCAATAAGAAAAAGAAAGCAGTGCTAGTTAGTGGTCAGTGCAATAAGGTTCAGGGAGATGAGTGTAACTCCCGTATTCATCTCTGATGACCCTCCACAATAGGAGTCAAAAAAAGTTCGAAAATATACTAGTTTCAGTGTAAAAATAAAGAGTGCTGAACACACTGAGCAGTCCAGAAAAAATTACAGTTCAGACAGCTCTGTTTACTGGTGTGTTTCCCAGGAGCTACAAACACAATATTAGGATGTGCTCGGAGAATCTGATAGACACTCACAGTAGAGTGAGTTTTGTAGGCAATGCAGCAATTCCTCCTGTCCTCAGTATTAACACGATCCTCATGCCAAATTTCTCTACAAATCACTGAGGAAGAAATCTTTGTGCAGACTGCTCCATGATTTCGCAGCCTCTTGCAGCCCCACGACAGATGCAGCTCTATGCTTACACCTTCTAATCCTAATCCTAGGCTTTGCTAAACTTTAGATCCGACAGCACCGTGGCCCGCATGAACCAGCTCACACGGGAGAAGCCTTTTCACAGCTTGCACTGGTGTTTTGCAGCCCTTTCCAGCCTCACACCTACAGCAGGTCCAGGCTCCAGCTCCCCACAGCCCTGCCGTGCCGTGGGTCCCGCTGAGCCGAGCCTTCCCACGGGCCCACGCCCCTGCCTGGCCTCAGCTTGTGCCCAGGGAGGAGCTCAGTGCCCGGGGCTGCCCCTGCCTGCGCTGTGGGACTGGCCCTGGCCACCCAGTCCTGTCACCCATCCCTGGCAGCATCTGACAAGACCTGGCATTAGCTGAGCCTTCATCCCCCATAGCCCACAGCAGCAGCCTGCACGGAAAAACTCTCCAGGGAAAAATCCTTTTGCGGCCTACACAGTCATGTGGTGCCCAAATCGGCTCAATCTGCAATGATGGCTTTTTCCAAGAAACATCAATATTTAATACTTCCTGAGCATGTGAAACAGAGGCTCAGCTGTCAGGGCTGTTTGACTTCCAGCCAAGGACTTTGCAAAGCAAATATGAGTGATCTGCCATGGGTGTTCCACAGTATTGCCCATATTCACTACTAAAAGAGCAAATAAAACACTAGCTATAGAAATTACTACATCTGAAATCACACATCTTCTTACCAAATATTTAATAAGTTCAGTCTCTCCTAACTGTGTATTGCTCAGGTAAAAGCAATGGAAAATAAAGCCAGGGTCAGAGATTAAAACCTGAATCTCAAAATTCAGATTTGGAATATGATTTTTAAGTCCAGTCCCAGCACAAGCTAAACTGCACAGCAGCCAGAGCTCCCTTAGAAGCAATTTATATATCTAGAACTGTACCTTGCCGAAGGCACACCTCCATGATCTTCTCTCCAATAAGACAATGATCTCTGTCTACTCAGATGAACACCCAGGATGGTGAGGGGCTGGAGCATGCAACGTGGGAAGAGATGTCACAACAACAGGACTTACTTAATCTTGAGTATGTGAAGGGAAGCTCTTGGTGTTGTCTACACCTGAGTAGAGGGTTTAGAGAAGACGGGGCCAGACTCCCTCTTGGAGGTGCAAAAGGACAGAACTGGATGCAAAAGACAAAAATTTTGACACGGGAAAGCCAAATTATACATAAAGAGCATCTTTTTCCACCACAAGCACAGCCAGCCACTGGATCCTGGTCTCAGAATTTTAGAAAGTCCATACAGAGATAGAAAACTCCATGAAACATAGCCCTGAGTAACCTGATGTAACTGGACCTCCTCTGAGCAGAGAATTAGACAAGATGACCTCCAGGTATTTCTTCCCATCAGAATTATTCTGTGATTTTACAAACCTTATCTCTTAAGAAGCATGCAAAATACTGCTATAGATATTTTAGTATAAGGCTTTAAACATTTGTTTGTTTGACAAATACAAAGCCAGCAAGAGATAAAACCAGATTCTGCTGTAAATTAAAGAGGAATTTCGTTTCCATGAACATCTGGAATATGTATGTGCAATTGCCATACTGCTAAACAAAGAGCTGGCATGAAGAAAAAGAAAAGGATCTGTTTTCATTTAGGATATTGTCCCTTGGAGCTAACATAATGTATAATGTGTTTGGGGTTTAAGTGTAGTGATTTGTTTGGAATTAAATATAAACATAATTTCCAAAATTCAAGAGCAGTGCTTTATGGCAAAACCAGAGATAAATCTGAGTCAGAACACAGCTATAAGAGCTGTCTCCTGAAAGTACTGAAAAAGTTGCAACTGCTTGACAGGTACCATTTCAGAAGTTACCTAATTCTGCAGGTATCTAGATTTCAGTGGTAGTCACTGTAACTTAAGCTCATAAGCACTTCAACAGTTTTTGAAAATGGGTTCTGAATTATTCCCATCTCACTGCTCTTGGAAACCTGACCTCTTCAGCAATTTTGAGTTCTTTACTTTAGGAATACATTGTTTTGTATACACAATGTACTTGTCATTTTTAGCACAAGCTAAACCTGAAACTTTAAGTCTGTACATAATCTTCATATCCAGGTGTAAACTTCAGCCTAGGTCCATGCCATCCTTATGGCATCCAATTTCTTAATAACTATTAATGGGAGAGTTGAAACCTCAGTTAGGTACCTAATTTCTATACACAGAGTATAGGAAGATTGAAACACTTGGCTTAATTCTGCCCCAGCTCCATGTGCTGCAAACATATAAACTGGCCCACAGGGAGCATTGAAGACAGACATTTCTGAAACCATGTCTTTTTCCTAGACCACAGCTCTTTAGTAGCACAAAACTAGGCATCTGTGTGGAAAAGGGCGTCACAGCCCCAAATTTCTTTCTGAGTGTAGTCACAAAGTCACAAATAGGAGCCAGCACCTCTCTTTTCTTTTAGATGTGGCTGCTGGAGGAAGAGAAGGGAAGCTACAGGACCTGCTGAGCCCTGCACATCTAAGGAAGGGCTTGTTCATGTACATGCGTGTGTGTGTGCATATAAGTTGTGTCCCGGCACGAAGGCCAGCTTCAGTAAAGCACAGAGCCGTAACTCAAAGGCATATTGGGTTTGACTCTTCTTGAGGCTGAGTCCGTCACCAGCCATAAGAGAAGCAAAATTTTTACATGTTCTCTCTATTTTCTCATTCCTATTACTCATTAAGTGAAAACAATGTGCTGAGCGCAATATAAACCAAAAAATCAGTGCTGTATCTGTGCCCATGTTCAAGACATCCTGAAGATTTTGCTTTCTGTGATACTAGATGTCAACAGTGTCTAACAAACTCTTATTTATTTAACTACTTACTCTTATAATTTCACGTAATGTGTGACTAGTACTTACACACAGGTCCTGCTTTTAGAAACAAGGCGGAATTAGACGGACAAATGTGATGAGCCAGCAATACCTGAGACAAATTCTGCTTTCCTTTCGCATTGATACTAAATTCAATGAGATTATTCATAAAAGGCCCTTTGCGTTTCCTGCTCATATTTGTGGACAGTTAGTTTACTGATCCCCTTGTTTGAATCCTCTGTGAAGGACACAGCCTCTGTGAAAACGCTCTGACCCTTCTTGCCTTAGGTATGCCTAGCTTACCTTCTTTGACTGATTAATCTTATTGACTCAGGTGTTGCCAGCTTATCAATCCACTCTTCACAAAGTGAACAAAGGAAATTTTATGCAAGGGCTGCTCCTGTGTCTTACGTTAATCAAAATTTACTGATTCAGGTTTTGCGTCCTCCCCAACATCTTTCCAGCTTGCAGACAATTACATTACATTACATACTGCACACGTGTCTGAAGCATTTATCTGTGTTGTAGAGCTTCTCTGCAGCAGACAGCACGTTGGTGCCTGTGGAGTCTCTGAATTCCCAAAGATGGGAACCAGATGCTACCATAACTATGCATACAAAAAATACTGTCTTCCTATAAAAAAGCCCTTGAAGGACTTTATTCAGATTTTATGAGCCGTCAAGTGGAACAGCTGGAATTTTTTTTGGTAGGGTTTTTTTTGTTTGCCTCTTTTTTTTTATTTCAATAATTTTGAAGCATAGACATTCACCCCAAAGCATTTGCCTTCAGATACAATATGTTTTTATTTCAGCTTTTGCTGCTGAATTCTACTCTTGTCTCTATATGTCAAAATATTAGGATGCTCTTTTCCCACTCTCATGATTTTTATGCACATACTTGTGTCAGGAGTGAAACAACCATCACCTTTTTTAACTGACATCCTCAACCCAAGAGGCAAAGGAGTAAGCAAAGCCTTTATAACTTTAGGAATGCTTTTTCTTTTTTTTCCCCTAATGATATATACACTGATGTACTTTCTGTAACTGACAAGAAACGGATAGAATTTCAAAGGAACAGGAAAACAATGCACCACTACAGCAGATGTGTGCCCAGAGAAGCTATGAAAAAAACAAAGATTTCCACATCTTGTTGCATAAAAGGGCAAAAATGAAAATCACAGATAATAGTAGTTTAACAGAAACAAGCAAGCAAAACTCTCTGAAGTTCATCTACAAAAAGAAAAAACTTACAACTAAAATACTTACTTTTAAATAATTCCTAGACAAATTAAGAAAAATAATAGTTCACTCCTTTCTTCATGGCAATTTTTTCTCATGCCTTGTTACAGTGTTGCTGTCTGAAAAAGCAGAAGAAATACTGTTCCTTGTTGCTGCGCCTTCACACACAAGTATGTCTTCCCAGATTGTTAAGTGAGACTATTATGACACTCTAATGCAGTTTCCCATATAGAAAAGCAATGGATCTTCCCTACATTAAACCTCTTAGAGCCCACACAAAGTGCGGTTAACTTCAGCCTTTTTTTTTTTCCAAATATCAATTCTAATTTTAAAAACAGACTCTAAAAGACAGCTATTTGTTGTTTGCTACCCTTGTTCATTTCAGCAGGTCACTGCCCTTTCCTAAACGTACTTCCTAAACATGCACATTTCATTACCATTCAGAATTCGTCTAGATCCAGCTTCCTGCCATTACATCCTGACATGCTTTTGTCTGCTAGACTGAAGTCCTCAAGTATCACGTTTCTGTTCCCTGCAGAGGTTCCCTGCACACTGTCAACACATCTCTCTGTAAATCCGTTTGATAAACTAAAGTCAAGCTTTTGGAAGGCATGGTTTCCAAACTGTTAATCATCTCAGTGCCTCTTCCCCGAGACTTCTCCATTTTTTTAACATCTTTCTTGACTGTGGACAGCAGAACTAAACAGAGTATTCTATCCATGGCCATATCTACTTCTAATGCAGAGCTAATTCTTCACAGCCTCTCTTCATATGTTCTTCTTACAGGTATTCCAGAGTTGCATTAGCCCTCCTGGCCACAGTGTCCCACTGTCAGATCGTATGCAATTAATTAATCATGGCACACAGATCTTTTCCAATAGCCACTTCTCAGTCCACTGGTCCCTTTTCCATAAGCATAGTCTACATTTCTTTACTGCTGGTTTTACGACATTACATTTCACACTGTTACCAGCCATCTTCCCAACACCACTTGAAAGGCTTAACAATGTTTTTCCAGTTAGTGCTTTATGGAATTCTGTATCTCTACCGAATCCCAACAGGAGCAGAGTCATTTAACATAATACAGAATTTCATCTAGTTTAGTCTATTTAATGCATTCTGAATTTGTTTTACATTGCTGTAATGTATTAATCAAAAACTCACAGGGTGTTAACCCAAACAGCTCAGTGAACTGTACATAGATTGTATTGTATCAGTTGTACTTTATTAACTGAACATGCAATCACCTCAGGAATAGTATTCGAAACCAGTATTACGAACACATGTTTTCCATAATCCTAAACTCATTGGTAATTTTTTTTTTTATTGTATCCCATCATAGGAATTTTCCTCTTTGCCCTGCATCAATGTCATGTCCAGTTTATGGGGACCTAGACAGTTCTACTAAACTCCTTAATAGGTAGTATGCCTTAAATAGAGGCATATTGCCTCACTGGTGTCCCCAGAATTTCTCAAGACTCAAAACTCAGGTAATAGTTGAGGCTGAAAGAAATGCTAGCATTGGAGCACAAACCCTATTGAGAGAACCAAAATAAATCAGAATAAGCAAGTTTCAAACAGAAAGCCTAAGGCTAATTAAATGACCTGAACCAGAGGCCATGAGGCCCTTGGGAATCTCTGAACAGTGCTATCTTGCAGATTTTAGAAATAAATAGTTGGACATAACTCAAATGTCTCTCACCTTGCACAACTAATCAGATATTTCCACAATATAACATAGCTCATTAAAGTAGTTCTGTCTTTAAAAAAGGCTGATGCTGCTGTAGGAAAGGGCATACAAAGAGGTATTCAGAAAAGAAACAACTATAATTTCTGCTGTCGTATCTTCTGTCTTTGCCTAGATTTCCACAGTTTTCACTTATTCAGCATTCTTTCTTAGATTCAAAGATATTATTGCTGTGATTCTCACAATGGAGTAACTATCTTGGTTCCTTTCCCTCATGACTGTTGGGATGATAAAACCAAAGATCACATCACTAGTTAGCAACAGTAGTTTTTTAGCCTGCTTATTCAAAAAAATGTACTAATATACAATCTACATTAATCTCTGACTATACCCTAAGAGGAGATTTGAGTCCATTGCCCAATTTTGACCAGACAAACAAAGATATTAAAGAAATTAAGTCTCTATTGATTTCCTGAAAATAGACAGCTGAAGAGGCAGACCCTGTCAACACTTTGATTGAAGATATCACTGAAAATTCTTCAATAAACAACAGAAAACACACTTGAAGGAAAAGCCTCTAGAATTTCCCAATCCCTACATACAAAAATCCCTAAAGATACATCCCAAACTCATAAAATCTCAAGAATGCATTCCCAAGGAAAATTGTGGCTGTTAGTTGCAATGTTCCTGTAATTACTTATGAATGTGTACATTCATTTCTTGTTTTATCCTTTATCAGGTCTGTCTCCTGAATGGCAACCAGGATTGTCAAATCAAGATGTGTGGTAGAAAGCTCTGGAGTCCCTGTCCTGCATGCAATGCATTTGTATATTCCTGAACTTAAGTAACTCAGAAGAGACCAAGAGTTTGACCAAAATATGCCAATGGACAGCAGTTGTAAGATGGGCATCATGTTCAATTTACAGCTGAGCAAAGAGGTGAGATTCTGAATCTCTATTTGCTACAAACCACCTAGTCATGTATACAGGTGTATACAGGTGTACACAGGTGTACTGTGGTCTTACGTTTTATAAGCACATCACAGGGATGAATATATACAAGCCCAACCAGCAGTTGTCTACCTAATATTAGATTATTTGGCAATAAATAAATACTTCAACATTTCAGCACATTTTCTTGTTGGGTTTTTATTCTATAAGCAAGGAAAACTAAAATGGCCTGTATTCCTTGGTAATTGTAAGGAAAAGCCAGTCATTCAGCAGTTGAACAGATTGCTCTCAAGGTTAAGAAAACACTGACTGAGCACGTGATGGAGAATGCTACAGACAAGGTAAAGCACAGCTGAATTTCAAGGCTGCTGGGGCAGCACTATAACAGGACTTCTTATAACAGGAAAGCAGTAATCAGAATAAAAGTTTGCCACTCTGAACTTCCAGGTGTTTAGGAAAAAGTCTCGTTACTATGGATTTATGATCTTTGAGCAAAGGTTATTTTGATGTTTTTAAAAACAGAGAGAAAAAAACAACTGGTGGTGCATATAATTTTCTGCTATAGACAGTGCAACTACATCAATTTATCTTTCTCTCCCCACAAATCAAGATAGAGACACAGTAAATCAGAACTCTTATGTCAAGGTTTAAGGGAAGCAAGAAATATGCAAAACAGTAAATCATCATGAGGTTTCCTATACTATAGTTGGCAGTCACAAGTATACTAAAAGTCAAAAGATTAATGCTGATCATTTTCATTTCCACTGCCCTAAGAGTAAAAAGCAAGATTGAACACCAGGAATCTTTGGTAACAGGTGCTGAGGGATTACTGCACATGCTGCTAGCAATTTTTCTCAATGCATATGTCAGGTTTCAGGGAATGGCAATGTTGAGTGAAGGAAATACCCTCAGTTCTTTTGAAGTTTTTCTAAATCAATGCAGGGAGTGGATGCTCGAGTACCAAGTGTTCTGGTACTCCAGAAACCCTGTTAGAAATTAGAAGACAAAACCTATGCTCAATTAGCCTCCTCCTTTTCAATCTGTTGAAATCAGCAGGAAATCATAAGATGTGACAAGAAGTAGCAAAGAAATTACCTCTGTTTTAGCACAGTGTATGGAGAGCAGCAGGAATTCAGCTTCCATACACCTAGGTACTTTTGTAGTGAATGCCTGAAATGACCTAGAAGAATTAGGAACACAAATCCATGAAAAACTGCCTCCTTTTTTAACAAACCACTAAAATCAGGGCCTCCGTGCTGGATCATCAGCATCTCATACTCTTCCCTGCATTCAAAGCATTTATTGGTACACAGCATCTAAGACATGAGAGTCCCAGCAAGAATGGGCCAGCACAGTCATTTGCCGGTCTAAAGCCTCTTATCTCTAACAGCAGCAATCAGTGGGGTACCGATAAGACAAGGCAAACTTTAAGCTAAGGGAACATCTCAGAACATCGGACAAAGGCCATTGCTAACTACTGAAGACAGAAAGTGTCTTGGTTACCTCCTTCTGCCTTGATGGAAGCTACATAACACTTTGAGCTTCTACAAAGCACTTACATTGCATGAAGTAGATTAAGTAGGTGTTTGCATTACTGGCCCTTTTCATTGTAATATAATCAGCTGTTGACTCTAGGATCTCAGACAGAAGGAGGGTGTCTGCTTACTAGGTAAATGAGTCTTTGGTTATCATGCATTTTCATGGATTTGTGCTTGAGAAAATTAGCAGACAGAAAAAAGAAGGGAAAAGTACATATAAATGCACTCTATTCACAGATGCAATTTTTAATTTAAAAACTGAACACAACTGATCGTATAAAAATTAATAGGGCAAATGAATTCCAGACACAAGGTCAAATTTGTGTACCTAAGAAAGTAAAAATTAAAATGGTGCAAAATACACATTTACAGAAACAAAAGCTTGTAACTAAACACCACTGATTCCTACAGGTATCAGAAAAAAGCTGGGATTCTGGGTTTTAGGCAATACATACTGGGAAAAAATAATATAATGAATTATACTTAGGGGACAAGACATCCATTTTAAGATAATCTCTTAAGCAGAAAAATTTCCACAGTATATGTCTTTTGCTTTACAGAACCAGATATTCATTGCATCACAGAGAAACATTATATCTCAAAATTTTCCAAAGAAAAAGGCAGGAAAGGGGCAAATTTTCTCAAATCTCTGAAAGGCTAGTTACACAAGAAACTGCAAATCTTGATGACTATTTCAATAACAACATTATTTAGTGATTACCATTACCATCAATACAAAACAAACCATATTTGGGGCAAGTGCAGGTCAGAAAACACTTGCCTTGTGCAGCGCATAGAAGCAGGTGTAGCATATTTCAATAAAGACATAACATCAAAGTAACATACCTTTCACGGGCTGGAATTTTAATTTCTCTGTTCAATGGTAAATAATTTGTTCCTGGATAGTAATCTTTTCCTTTAGATTCTTCTAAATAATTATATTTTTTAAGCATGCTTAGACCAGAAAACTACATTTGTTAACTTCAAACATACAGAGTTGTTTACCTTAAGTGGATTACTTTGATACTAGGAACATGAGGAGGATTTACATCCTTTTCATCAGTTACATGCTTTGAGGCTAAGCAGATGGCACGCCCCTGCAAGTATAGTATTCTACGATAATCTAGGGTAGTTTTAGCTTATTTCTTTTTATAGCTCCATGGGTCACTCCCCAAACCCTATTTAAAAATCAAGGTCCATTATCTGTATTTTAAGTTGTGAATGCAAGGTATTAATCTACAACCAACATAGAATGGATGTAACTGGCATAAAGATTTGAATTACTTTTGTTCACAGCCCAGTGGCAACTTAAACATATCCCAACTAGATTTCCAACCCAGGTCCAAAGAGTGTATACATTTTCTTAAGCTTTTGTTTAAATAATGGCAGCGTGCAATATCCAAAGATTCAGACACCATTGTTTCAGACACGTACCCTACACAATTCTTGTTAGAAATGGAGACCTACTCTGAAATCTTGCTGTTAAGCTTTTTTTTTTTAATCAAATGACATGAACTGATTCAAACAAAAGTGTCGTGGGGAATGTGTCAGCTTTGAAAAAAAACAAAAAATCATTGGACGTTGTTTGCGACCCAAGACAGAACTACCATGTAAAATTAGAGATCATTGAAATACCTTTGCTTTCCCTCTTCCAGATGTGGCACTTTAGCCCTCATTTTTTCATTGCGTATCAGATCACTGCCTCCACTACTAACACTGACTATTCTTACATGTAACTCTCATAGCCTTTCTCACCAAGGTATTTTCATTTTGTTTACACTGAACCATAGAAAAAGAGTATTCCTTATGCCTCAACTGCCAGCTTTCTTTTGCTTCAGGGGAGTCACAATTCCCTTATGACTGGCATTTAATTTATATGCATGAAATAACACCAATAACAGAAGGCATAAACAGCCTGTTAGTAAGGGCTCTCACAGCAACAGGAAGCACAGAAAAGCAGTGACTATGAACATAGATCTCCTACATTACTGAGGAATGTTGCGCAAGTATGAAAAATCAGCACTGAAGTTGTGCACTCAAACCTAGGTGCCAATTTTAAATGCTTCATGGTCTTTCAGGAAGACTGAGATCACTGTGATTAAAATTTCCCCCACTAGCCAGCCCAAGACAGGCTTTGAAGGTAGAAATATTTGTGAAAATGATTTACAGATGTTTCCAAACTTGTTGCCAGCATTCCTGCTGAAAGATAGTCTGTGAATCTTTTATCTTAACATTCTTTTTATGCATTTCTTATGCAGTATATGATAAGAATGAGGGAAAAGAGTCAGAAATTCTGATTAGAGTTATTAATATATAGCTCTTCAAAATGTCCAAGAATCTGACCACAATTTAACTGTTAAATTTAGTTTGTTCAGCTAATGAAAGAAAATCCTGTTAGATTCTGCATAGTTTAGACAGCAAGAAACCAAAACATTTTTTCACCCAAGTCTCAGAAAATAATTTTCTCTTAAGGATGTTGAGGTGACAACTATTTAATATCAGGAACTTCCCAAGCAGTGCCCAAACTAGGGAATCACTGTATGGCTTGAAAGAGAAACGGAGTCCGCCACTCTTCAGCATGAAGAAACACTATCCTCTGAGTCATCTGCTGTTCAGACAAAAAATATTCTTTAGAAATGCACAGACGAGCAGCTTTCACTATCTGACAATGTTCACAGGCTCTTTCCTGAGAGGTCTCTCAGGTCTCTGCAGCTCCAATGCCCTGGGTGTGCCTGCACAGCCTGATGTGCACCCGCACCTGTCACAGGAGTATCGACAGCAGATTCCTGACCCGGCTCTCACATCTGCCAGTGGCACGCTTCAGCTACACCAGTTACAGCCAGACTACCCACACAAAACCAGTGTTTCTCCTGTGGATCTTCCCAAGCCAAAGCTGGGCTCTGTGGTACAGGAATATCCTCTCCAACCCATTTCCTTCTCTACTAGCTGCTGCCTCTGTTTCTTACCTGTATTTGCTGTGCATGTTGTGACAAATTCTCTGTTGCAATGCCAGGAAAAATTTATTTTTGTAAATTTGCCCCAGACCTCCAAAAAACTCAAGCCACAACGTTAAAATGGTGTGCCTACAATACACAGTAGTCTGTAGGGGAAAGCCCTGGTGTTTCTGGATTCCTTTGAGCTTTAAAACAGACACACACAGAAAGATTGTATAGACTAACTACAAGGAAAAACAGCAAACATCAAAAGTTGCGTGATGAAATGAAGTTTTCCACATGTATGCAAAAAAAGGAAGGCATGAGATTCCAGGGTTTCTGGAGTGCTAAATCATCAAAACAGCACAGCAGCTTTAACAAAAGGGCCCCAAAAATACTGTCTTCATATCAGCTTTGTAGTTCATGCAAGATGCATGAGAATTTTTAAAAATATTCAAAAAAGATTCTCCAGAATGGAAGGGAAATCTGTGGAACATTCAGCAGCATTTTGAACACAACATTCACTGTACCTCTTGGCAGTAGTGCACTGCCTCACCTCCTCTTCCCCCATTGCCATACCATGCAGGGATAGGGAATGAGTGGGGAAAGGGTCACCAGCAGTTTTTCCAAGAATTAAGGCAACTGTAAGTAGAGCTTATCCCACACTGAGTAGCTGCGTATCCATTATACATGCAACTAGGTTTTTCTATTCTTATTTTGTCTTTATGTAAGAGCTTTTAAAAAATTTGGACGTTCTGTTTGAAAAACATGCCTTGCAACATCTACAACAGTAGCAGTGTGTGGCCCTATTTAGTGTTTAGTTGCATAAAGACACGGAAAATGATCCTTAGAACAGATTTTTCAGGCTACTTTCAGGATTATCTATATTCCCATTAGGCTAAATTAATCCACATATGACTATATCTGATTTCAGGCTGAGGCAGGCTTTTGTTCAAAATACACTGTTACACTTCCTGACTAGCAACAGGAAACAACTTTAAAGACTAACATTCAAAAATATCTCCTCCTCAAAAATTTTTTGCCTTTTTTTACATCCCAAGTGAAATGGGCTTTTATGTCTCGCCTTTGGCCTGATGCAATCAAAGTTCTTCCTCTCCAATAAAGCAAGCTTACTGTGATGGGGCAAACAAGGAACAGCACCAAGATCCCAAAAACTTTAGTGTATTGTAACAGACAATGGAAAGGCTCTGGTCCAGTTTTGACTTCTAGCTCCTGCATCGTGCTCCCACCCTCAGAGAGACTATTGAAACTCTACAGCCGAGTCACAATAGAGGAGTTTTATTCAGAAGGGAAGGTTTATTTACAGAGTAGTCAGGCCAAATCTGAAGTCAGAGTTCCAGAAGTTTTCTCCATGTACAAACCACCATAGATGGGAATAAAATTACTATGCCCCTTGGCCTGCTAAAGCTTCACAGAGACACCAGGGAAACAAGCGACAGAAGGCCCTTCCCTCAGTTCTTTGGCAGCATCAGCACCGGCATCTACTAATCCCTTAACTGGGGTGGCACATTCCTACATCGTGCTGGGAGACACCAGGCAAGAGGCTGGCACACCTTAGGCTGCGATGGCCCAAAGATGCCGTGCTTCTTAGGACAAAGACCCAAACTGGAGGCAGAAGTTAAGTCATGCAAAAAAAATCTAAAATGCTAGGCAAATGACTCATTATGTGTAAAGAATCTTAACATTATTTCACATTCACTAAATGAATTATTCTCATCATGAATGTGTACTAGTAGGAAACAAGATGATGCTAAATTAGCATGATTGAAGCGTATCTGAGACAAAAATGAGTGATAGCCCTGAACAGAAAAGCAAATTTGGTGCTTGTCACTAAAAGCACAATTGATTGAATTCAGTTTCTATGTCAGAATCACCATTAGAAATCCATTATTCATACCTGTATCATCTAATATTCATAAGCCTACCAGCTGAGCACTTTGGACAGTTTTCAGTGCTTGTTCCTTTAAAGCATTCACATGCTGTCCCATGGGAATCCTGATGTGTCATAAGTTCCCTTGCAGCAATATCCCAACAAATGACAATTCACAGAAGTTGCAGCCCTTTTAGCTGGTTTGGAAATCTGTCAGCTATAGATCATGCTATGTAACAGTCAATTATTGAGACATCTGATAAGTCTCCTGGTTTTCAAAACCACTGAAAGTCACTGTGGCCTTAGGATACTTCTCCATGGTTCAATGCCAGCTATAGGCCAGTCAGGTGACTCTCACTTTTGAACTACTAGTGCCTGAGAACAGAAAAATTATGAGCTCCCAGTATTCCGCTCCTGATATTTCTGAAGTAATTACACCAAAAGTTCCATGGATGCCTTGACATTTCCTCCGTACTATAGTATTTTAGTTAACTGGGTTTTTTCCTGATGATGGATGACTTATATCTGAACCTCATCTGAGGTTTGCTTTGCTTGTTAGGGAAGTTAGAGTGAAATACTGTGGGTCATTATTCAGATTTCAAAAGAATAGGTTCTGCTCTTCAACTCTGAACTTCAGCTTCACATTGGCAAATTTCTCTGGCTTTGTAATAATTTCTTACTCACTCACTGTGAAAACACAGTATATGACGCACATTCAAAAAAACCAGACGTGGCTGGTAGTCACTACTGTGTGTGCCACTGACAATCATACAAAGCAAAAGTTTAGAATTCATAGGCCTGGTACAAAGGACTGTTTCACGTTGTAAACAGTGCACCATCTTAATGAGTTAGACAACCACTGCCTTCTACTTTGCATTTTATAATACACGTACATGTAGGTCCCTACCCTACACTTCTTACCCCAACTTGACAGAAATGCAAATAGACACATAAGATGCAAAACAAAAATTAGTGATTCACATTTGGAAAACAACTTGTGGATTTTCTTGTTAAAAGGTCAAGCAGTGAACAACTGACTTGAATTTGCTGCTCAAATTGCCAGCAGATGATGTAACTTGAAATCCAGGACAAAACTGACTTACATAAGTTAAATTAATCTAATTGTGCAATACCGCAAACTAAACCAGGCGCTTTTGTCTTGCTAAGTACAGTTTAAAAATAAACAGTCTAAACATGAGATCTCTGCTGGACCAAGCACACCCAAGAATTTACAACATCAGCTAGAAGCTAACAGAGTTCTACTTAAAATGCTATGATTTACACTAGGGATTTTGAGTAAATTTAATTAGTTTCCTACATTTCAGCAGAGTATATTAAGAGCAAATGAATTCTCTCAGCATAAACAACAAAACAATGAAGAACAAATGAGTTAAGTCATCTTCATAAATCAATTCATGCTAAAATATATGCTAATCCAAATCTGCACTCCAGCTAGATATTACCGTGTGTGTACATTCAGCAATTTTAATTTAAATTGCCTACAGTTAAACAGAAAAGGGCAGCAAACCAAGACCACTGTCATAATTCACATTTGCTATTGCAGCATCAAATCTGTAAAGAAAAAATGGCAGAGTTGCCCCAAACAACTGGATCCTCTAAAATGCTACGCTTAATCCTTTTACATGACTCACTTGCCATCTTACACTGATTGAACATATGCAGCCCTCATGTTGGTGAGGAAAAATAAGAGAGGAAAATCTCTTTTCCAGATTTACAGAGTCCAACAACTTTATAAGTTTTCCATTTACCTTTAAAATAAAATAGAATCATGTGGAATTACTAATAGTTTGGCTCTCTCAAGGGAAGGAAGCTGATCGGAAAATGCTTGAGGTGCTCGCTCAAAGTTCACTCCGTGTTTTGAAATCAAGATCTCTCATTGGATTGGACTGGAAGTGCTATAATAATGGCTTATTCTCCTGTTATTTCATGACTTTCACAACTCTTCCCAAGTCAATCTTCTAATTAATAAAAAGCATTAAAAGACAAGGATTATTTCAATGTGTTTTGTTACATAAGGATTCAACTGGGCTAAAGAGATTATGTTCTGCATAAAGAGTATAATCTGCACAAAAAATATTTTTATTGGTGATAATTAATATTTCACTAATTATGTGATATGCCCATTTAACAAAACATTCTACTAACAAATTAATCAAGATGGCCGTAAGATTTTTTAAATGAAACTTTATCTCATTGAGATTTTTTCACGATGTCTGAATATTCAACACAAAGCCTGTTCCAAGGCTGAATTTAGACCCTCAGGTCAATTTAGTGGCATGACTGGAACAGAAGCTGAAATCAGAAACCTTAACTTTTCAGTCTGAAAGTGGAATCTTGATAATTTCCCTAGATGAAAGTAAACTTCAATAAAGAAGTCTCTAGACTGCCACCAAACTGAACTTGCCCCCTCCAGTTAGCTCTATAGTTAATTGCCTATCTCAGGAAATTACCTGGATGGGCCCTTCTCATTCAGGGATACACCCCTCTAAAAATGTCACAAAGTCAAGTGCCATTCTGGGAGCACAATCACATTTTAACCCAAATCAAGCATTAAAGAGATATTTTACAGAAGAGGGTAGAAGTATCATCCCCATTTTACAGATAAATGCATGTAGTTGGATTAAACAACATTTTCATGGTAATTCCTGCAAGTTTGTGATAAAACTGTATCTACAGCCATGTTTTGACATGTGCTTGTAGCTTTGTCAACCCCACTTCTTCACTACAGAACTGTCTCCTTTTAAAGAAATTATGTGTCCAGAGAAGGAAAATCTGAGAAATCTCTCTTACCTGGCAAAAAATGATGCTGCCACCGAGGTGCCTGTGGATACTTCACTGGCAACATATGTGCTCTGGGAAGCAGGGAAGCTGTACAGGGAAGGTTTATCTGCATTGTAGCGGTTCAATGCTGCTTCAGTCAGGCCCTCTCGACTAGTCTCTGTCATAAGCTGAGATATCTGAAGACAGAAAAAAACCAGAAGTGTCATCATGTAAAGCTCACTGTCTGACCCCTCCTAATCCAGCAATGACTCCGGATTGCAGATGGAGTAAGAGAGAGGCATTTCATTCACTCCCTCTTTGCTGCTCTGTGAACAAGCTTATTGCTGCTTTCATGCTAATCTACAGTACTTAAGCTCAGCTCTAACCTTGTCTGCATTAAAACTAATGGCATAAATTTATCCCATCACTAAAAATGTCGATAATGTATACAGTTTTCCATCCATACAGAAAAGAAAGAGTAAACCATAATCCTTGCTTGGTGTTACCTCAAGATACAAGAAAGACATCTTAGATTTGTGCAAAATATGTGTATTTTACTTCAGAGGGGACAAAAATTAAAAGAGCAATATTTTTTTGTCTTTGTAAAATAACATCCCTCCAGTGTAACTAAGCATTTTTGTTGACCTTTCTCCAGCAAACTCAACATGTAGCATAGGAAGGAGTCCCTTGGGATCTCGGACAACTTATCATCTCTCTGCAAAATTGGGATCATTACTATTCACTTCCATTGCCTTTCTTAAAAGGTTTTAAACATCATGTGATTTCATTCTTCTGATGGCCCATCTAACATTTTTTCCTGTTAGGAAGTGTTATCTCAGCCTTTCATTGTCTGAAAAGTATCAGAGTTTCATCAGACTTGACCCAGCTCTCCTCAAATCAACTGAAAGATCTTTGACTTCAGAGAAAGCTGGGTCAGCTCTACTGAAGCAACTCCAATACTTTGAATTCAGTTTCTTAACTTCTTCTGCATGAATTTACAAAGTTGTAATGTCATCTCCCATGCTTCATGCAATTCCTAACAAATTCCCTTTCCTCCTTCCCTCATTTCCACCACAAACAGCTTCTGTTCACCAATGCATGTCACAAAATTGCAACATATGCCTAAAAAGAACCCTCCCAGGTTATTGCTAGCAATCATCCATGGCATAGTTTCCTTCTCCCTACAAAAAGTTTCCAAGAGGTAGTCTCTCACCTGTTCCATTTCATACCTCTACTTATCACCACAAAACCAACAAAACATCTTTGTGACGCACATCAAAAAAAGTATTTGAAATCATCCTGAAGTTCTTTTTCCACTTAGGCTTGCTTTATTTCACCTGTTAAACATTTCAGTTATTAAAAGCAAAGTTGAAGAACTGATTTGTATTTGTGAGGGGAAAAAAATACATGATATGGCAACATTTTTTAGGCCAACTATCCCGCAACCTCTGTTTCTCTCATAGAGAATTGCTATTCATTCTGCTATGACTAAGAAGATAATCTAAGTGTTTATCTTTATTTTACATACTTTTTAGACCAATCAACTGTAATACTTCAAGAACAGGAATGCTAAACTAGCCTCTCTACTTTTATGAGGAACCAGTAAAATTGCTGGAAGTGCCCCCATCATGTTAATCCCACACTGAGCCATTCCAATTTACAGGATTCACTACACTGAATGAGCAGTGCTCTCAGAAGGCTGTAGCTGAAATCCTGGACCTAAATCATCTCATAGCACTGGTAGAATGCAGGAATTTAGGCTGTCTGCCAGGATACCTCCTTACATTTCCAGCGTGCAGGCAGACAGTTCTTCAGTGTCCTCCTACCCTATGAACGTCCACCTGGGGCATCCAACACACTTGAATTCACTAAACAATATTTCCTTAAATATTACAGAATGTTTGATAACTCAGCTATTTATCTTTGCAGTGAGCTAGCACAAGATTCTACTCTGTCCCCTTAAAGTATCCTGAAACCTAATTACTCACCTTCCATGTTAGGAATTGCTAAACAGACAGCTCTCTCTTCAGAGAAGAGTGCACATATAAACCTAACCTCATCTTAGTTCATCCAATTCACATATCTGAAACCAGGATGGATCATCATTAACTAATTACCATTGCTGACCATGTCACTAAGAAGTGCTACTCCTATGGCAAATGGACAGCAGTTAAGAAGTTGGTGAGTTGACTTATCTCAACTGCAATCATAACCTCCCCATCATCTGCCAAATAAAGATTTGCAGCTCCAAATATGAATTTTCACAGCCAGTGCAATACAATTCTATTGGCATCAGCGGATCCCCTGAAGTTGTGAGATAGTGAGGCTTGAGAGAGGCATTTCAGACAACTGCAAAACAGAAAAGTATTTGCATGTCTTGGTGTTTGGAACAACACAAAAGCCATGTCATGTTGGTGACATGGTTTCTGCAATTGTAGAGACTTTCTGACAATCTTTATCCACATCCACAAGTCTAAAATGAACTGCACAGACCAATAAAATGTCTCAAACTGATTGTGCACATTGCCTGAAAAGTGTTATCCTCAAGCTTCCCAGAAATTGCCTAAATGCTTGGTTTCTGAGTTTTCTGGATAAGTAGTTCTTAAACACAAGCACTCCAAAATAATCACTTACCAAAGAGACACGAGATTCCTTTAGAAAGATATAAGTATAAACCTCTGCCCCTCACCTATGCACTCAGAGAGAAGTAGGTATTAGTCAGCAAATAGAATGTTAACACTTTTTAATAAATGGGGATAAAGATCTTATAAAGCCTGTTATTTAGGTCACCTTTTCTTATTGTAAACTACAAAGGAAATGAAGAAGAAGGTGGAAATAATCAAACATATTGACAAATTCTGTATTTGTGGAATACCACAGATAGAACAAAGAGAAGTGAGAAAAATAATACTTATTTTAGTAATTGCATACACTATGGGCAGATGCAGAATGAGGTTGTTTCTACACAATTGTAGGGGTTTCAGTAGTATTGCTGTCTTGTCATGTGTCCTACACAACACTCCAAGTACTACAGGGACGGTCAGCTGCTCACACCGCAAGTTCTGAAACATTTGTACGGTACTGACCACCAGTGCCTGCTGGACAGGCAGCAGCTCTCCTTCCTGTTCAACCACACCACTTGCTGTGTTGCAGAAACCAGGGAGCTGTTGTTTACATTGACATATCATCTGCAAAAAGCAGCATTCGCAAGTGCCCTCCTAGAGATGCCCTGGATTGACACTCATAAAACAGCATGTTGGACTTGTTAAGTACCCTCTTGATCCTGAGGGTCCAGCAACACCGCCTGATTTCCTGACTGATGCTGGCACTCTTCCTAGGCAAAAAATCTGTTTCTTAGCAAAAACTCACTCAGAACTAAATTCCAAATGTACATAATGTCTATCCTTGCACTCCACTGATTTACTCCTTTCCTCAGCAAGGATACTTCTTAGTCAAGAGTGTATTACAAGGATACCAAAATGGGAACATACCTAAGACACAGAAAAATCAAGATAAAATAAGAACTGGCATAGCCACAGTTCAGGATGCCCTAACCTGGAAATGATCTCCACTTTGAGCACTTTTTACTTTCTGCCATTGTGGGATTTTTTCAGCAGTGAAATGTCTCCAGAAGCAATGAAAGATGAAATATAACCTGAATTTCAGACATTCTCTAATTCCTAATCTGGGAAGCCTGCAACACCACTTTGTGTTACCCAGGTAAAGGCCCACAGAAGTATCCTGTGATACTGCAACATTCGTAACCTCTAACAGCTTTTGTCTGAATGAGTTCAAGTCAGTCTGTTGCTACCTTTTCCTTACATCCCTTTGGTCATGCAGCCAGTGGAAATGAAAGGGAAAGGTGGTGCTATGCCAAATTCTTTGCCAGGCTGTGAACATTTTACATATCCAGTCCTTTCCAGAGTATTGTTTATACCGCACAAATCTGTACATATGGGTCAATCCACAGGCTGAGTACTTCACTAGACATCAAGATGTGTGCTCACAATATTTGACTAATAAACTCTCATTTATTCCCAGAGTCCAATACATATATGTAAAGGAGGGGGTAGAAAGGAGCCCGGAATATTCACATATCCAAAGACTACTGACTTCAAGTAAGTTATTTTGCATTTCTTTCTTTTGCCTCATAGATTAAGAGTGTAGAAACCATCCAAACTATTAAGCCAAACTGAAGAGTGAGATTTGGAGGCAATCTTACCATCTCATTTGCTCTGTGCTCCAGTCACAGTACCAAATTAGCTCTTTCTCTTCTGGCCCTGCTTTCTGAAGTCCATGCATACACAAACTTGGGTAAATCACCCAGGATATATCATGCACTTAAGGAAAAAATACTCATAGAACAGACATTTCCGAAGCTCTTTTTTTCCCCATCCCAGTTCAAAAGCCATAGTTGAAAATTACACTTTGAGCATTAACAAACTCAGGTGATTTTTTTTTTTTATCTTTCTCTTTTTTCACACTAATGTATGCCTGGCAAGCACAGTTCATGTAAATCTGCCTCTTTAGTGTCACCATCTCTATTAGTAGATGCTGTTTCTGTACTTAAGGGGGGAAAGACTTGATTCCTAAATTCTCTTTCTCTTCTCTTCTGTGAGTATCCACGTAGCATATACATGAGGTTTAAGATCAGTTAATAGGATATATTTTGAGAAATTCCTTTACAGAATTGTTGGCAGTACATCACTGCCTGGATAAGCAACAAAAAGACAAAGCATGAAACAACACAACCTTTCATGCCTCAATAAAAACCTTTTAAGTGCACATGGAACAAGACAGATGTCCCTCCTAAGGCTCCATTTTTTTCTTCTGTCTCATAAATGCAAGACAACCATTAACCTCCTCTTTCACTGCTTTCTGACACTATACAGCAAGAGCTGGAGATAAATCATGATTTAAATTCTGTACTTCATAGGAAAACGACGGCTCTGCAGTTAAACCTCAGGTGTCAGCCCGGCTAGATTCTCTTCACATTCCAATTAAAGAGTCTCTCTGTGCATAAGATTTGCCACCATGCAGTATGAGGTTAATTATATTTACATAAGGGCGTTTCACAGCCCAGCTCATTAATGTTTCTAAAGCTCTTAACTGAGGACTCCCGACTGAAATTACCTTACAAATGAAAGTTAGCATTTATGAAAGATGTGAAATATCCATTGTTTTGGAGGTAGCGAAGAATTCGGAAACATCCCCACAATCTAGTTAACATCAGTAACTGACAAATGAACTGGATGCACAGAAATGTGTGAAATATATCCGTATCTGAAGCTAAATTCAAAATATAAATCTGTGTTCAAGTTCACTATAAAGCAATTCTCAGTGTCCAGAATTCCTAACCTCAGGAGAGAAGCTCACCAGCAAGAAGAAACTGAAGGTAGAAAGCTCTCTTTCATAAACACACGTACACTCATGAATGACTTCTTTGGCAATCCACTCTTTATTCAGAGCAGCGCTGAATTTTCTGCCCAATAAATACTGACTAAATCACTTCCTAGGTTATTTTAAACAATAAATGTCTACATTAACCAAGAAAAAGGTTCTTCTTAAAGCCTCCCCTTTTAAGGATGAGTTGAGGGAAGCACTAAAGGATACGTCTCTCAGAGCTCTGCATACCAAAAACATCATAAATTAATATAAACCTGTTTATAATACAAGCTTAACAACTTAATACCACGTCTTCCATTACGCACAATCAGGTATTCTGGCTGTTCTACAATATTAATCTTTTATCTTCCAACCAACTCCTTTTGGCTCATCAGTTTCTTCTCAGTCATAACAAGATAAAATTATTCTTCCCATTTGGCTCAAGGAGGCTGGTTTCTGGTTTACAGGAGTGATGAAACAAGCAGTGGGGGACACAACTCACAGTACATCCTCCATTTTATCTTTCTTCTGACACATCCATAGAAAACCAAATCTTTCCCGAAAACTAAGCAGCCCTGTTTTTCTTGGGCTTGATCTACTAATTCTTAAACGTTGAGGCAAGACTCTAATTTACAAACTAATTTTGAAAACCAAAAGAATTTGTCCACTTTCTTTAGCGCATAAGAGTTCACTGTCTGATGTGATAGTGCAGTAGATTGCAGAATGAGATAAAAACCTGAGGTTTTCTGTCAGCCACCAGCTTCCTAGCCACTAAAACTGGGAGTGGAATTACAGTAACTTGCCTATAGGATGCAGCATCAGAAAACAAATGGAGCAGGAACTGACACTTCTTGAGTCTCTTCAGATGGAAGGTTAATGAAGAAAATATTGGAATTCTACCTAACCTGTGTAGCGGTTTTGAGTTCGCCAATTCAATTTAAGTGCAATAATTCAGGTTTGGGCCTATTATTTAGGATATTTCCCTCTGTGAGATAAGGATTAGGAGAAGCAAAGCAGGCTCAAACTTTAAAGAATATAAAGAAAGTTTTATTAACAGAACTAAAAGGAAAAAAAAGAAAGAAAAAAAAAAAAAATTAGATTAAACCTCCAGAAAACCTCTCCTCCCCACTCCAAACTTCTCTTTCAGATATTTTCCCACTGCCAATGCAAAGACACAAAATCTGATGTTTCTCAGTCAGTTTGCCACCTCTAGAATAACTTTTCTTCAGTTCACTTAGAGAGCGGAGTCTCTCTTAGCCATACTATGGAGATCCTCCACAAGAACACAGTTCTCTCATGGCTTCAGCATCACAGTGAGTCAGCAGCCCGGGGTTACAGCATCTGACCCCT
>VZTF01003884.1:685960-795335 GCA_013397755.1 Cnemophilus loriae
GGGGGCTGCTGGAGGTGGCCAGAGGTGGGGGCCTGACCCAGCCCAGTGGATGGTAAAAGGGAGCCAGGCCCCGGCCCTCATGGAGGGGAGCAGGGGAGAGAGGGGGGCTCAGCCCGGCAGATGGTAAAAGGGGGCCAGGCCCGGCCCTCAGGGGGAGGGGGGGTGCTGGAGGAGAGGGGAGAGGGCCAGCCAGGCAGGTCCTAAGGCCTAGCCCGGCAAAAAACCCCCTCTCCCACTCCTGTTACCTGTTGGAACGCCGGAAGCCAAAGAGGAAGTTCCCAGTGTCCAGCTCCTTAAATACTGTATCTTGCAGAGGGCGTACCTTAAATGTCATTGGCTCACGACACCCTGCCACGTCCAAAGGACCTGGTAGGGTGAAATTCACCTAGAAACCTGTCAACCCACGACAACCTGGAAAAGGCATTCCTTACCAAGGGAATTTATCAGTAAGTAGTAGGTCTTCTTCCCACAAGTTAGCTATTTTCTCCAAGCCCTTCTGGTGATAATGACTTCATCTCTTCTGCCTAACATGGAACTTCTGCATTAAGTTCTGTGCAGTAACAAAAAAGTGCAGCATAAATTTATGGTGGGTAGCATTCAAAGGACAAGATAACAGCTGGCATTCTCTAGGGATCAATACTTTTTCCAATTTTATTCAACTTGTTTATCAGTGGGATAGGAGGCACCCTTACCCAGTTTGCTGATGACACTAAACACAAAAAAAAAGACACGTGGATAATTTGACATTTATTAGATTTCATTTTCATAATTTCACCATGTTGTGGGGAGAGGTTAGCATGCGAAAATAGGAAAGATAAATAATAATGAGTCAGTTTCAAATATAATTGTTAAATACAGCTTCAAATGTTTTGAGGTAAATCTGGTAGAGTGTTTACTGAACTACTATTAAACTGAAGTTGGATTTTAAGGGCAGAGGAGTAGAGAAAAAGAGGAATCTTGTGCTGCCCACACAACTATCAAATTATTAATACATCCTTCACAGGGCAAAAATAAACAATTACACCATTCAATCAGAGCAACTTGAAAGCGGTGGTGATTTCCAAAGTCATTCATTTTTTAATACACCACAGAGTACCAAGGACATACTCTGCGTCTCTTACAAATCACTCCCTACAACAGAAGACACTTTTAAAGAATTATTCAGGACAAAGTTCACCTTTAGAAAAAAAATGATTTGGAATCAGTAAGCAAGTTCCTGTAGCTAAGGGTACTGACATAATCCTACAGCATTCTGCCATTTGATTATGACCTTTTTCTCTTACAGTAAAATACTAAGCTGCTCTATAGCCAGAGACCACTGCAACTACTGATACAGACTCTGTTTGAACAAGAACAAGACAGCAGATCCTGATAGCCCTTTCCTTGTCAAAAGAATGTGTTCTATGAGAAAGAGGCTGACAAAGGACATGCATAATGTCTGCTGCATTCAAACTCTTTCTCAGATGTAGACGTACTGAAACTGCTTAGCAAAGGCAACGTTCTGTTCATTGTGAATACTGAAACTCTAGGAAGTATCTTTGGGCATGTTTTGCTCCTACTTTAGGCAAACTTGCACACAAAATCTGATATATTGATCTAGCAGAAGGAGCTACTGTAACAGCACAGATTGTGTGTAAACACAAAACAAGGCACCTCAGAAAGAGTGAGGTTTTTCAAAGGGGGAATCACTGGCATGGCAAGAATGCTGATTATGCTTTGTATTTAATCAGAGTCAAGATTCAGCATAAACTACTTTTATTTAAACATAACTTAGTTACCATGACAGCATGTAGAGTTTAATTGCAACCTCCAGCTTCCTGCTGTCCAAAAGAAAGATGACCTTTGACTGTTGCAGCCACCTCTCATGTCCCCCTATAATGCAGATGATTATGATGATGATGATTATCATCATTATCACTATTATTATTAATACAGATCCAGTGCACTCCTCAGCACAGACGAAATCCAAATTTTTGCAGGCATGGGCGTATCTTCCCATCAAAGCTGCTATGTTATATTTAGTTCTATGTCACACTCAAGAGCTCATTAAATGAAATATTTTGCTACAAATCACTGAATGTCTCAAGATCAGCTACTTAGAGGCTGATCAGACATCCAAATAATGGTGGGTTCCTTTTTCATAAGACATTTTCCTCCAATTCTTACACTTAAGAGTTCTGCCTTACAAAACAGGGATTTTTTTCCCAGTTGGATCCCTCTAAGAGGCCTGGTGGGATTTATCCAAGAGTATTATTCAAGGGGATGGCTAATGTCATCATGAGACGTCTCACAAAGATTGCTGTACAGTCTTGGAAATCCAGAGAGGACGTGATTGACTGAAAGCTTGCAAACACTGTCCTAGCTTTCAAGAAGGGTAAGAGGAATGACCCTGGTGACTGCAAGCCCGTCAGTCTTACTTCAGTGCCTGGCAAAATCATGAGGAAGATTATACTGGGAGTTATTGTAAAACACCTGAAGGACAACACAGTCATCGGTCACAGGCAGCATGGCTCTGCGAGGGGGAAGTCCTGCTTGTCAAACCAGATTTCCTTTTATGACAAGGTAACCCGCCTAGCTGACCAAGGGAAGCCAGTTGACGTGACCTTTTTGGATTTCAGTAAAGATTTTGATATTGCCTCTCACAGGATCCTTCTGGACAAATGTCCAGCACACAGCTGGACATCATGAGATGGGTGAGCAACTGGCTGATGGTTTGGGTAAAAAGGGTTATAGGGAATGGGGTGACATCAGATTGTGGACCTGTCACTAGAGGGGTTCCCCAAAATGTTCATAAATAACTTGGACACAGGACTCAAAGGAATACTAAGTATGTTTGCTGATAATACTAAACTGGGAGGAGCTATTGACTCCTTGAAGTCAGAGAGGCCCTGCAGAGACACCTCGACAAACTAGAGGCCTGGGCAATCACCAACCATGGGAATTTCAACAAGGGAAAGTGCCAGATTCTGCAACTGGGACAGGGTAACCCCAGGTGAACAGACAGACTGGAGAAGGAGATGCTGGAAAGCAGTGCCATGGAAAAGAACCTGAGTGTCCTGATCAAGGTCAGGTTGAGTATGAGTCAGCAGTGCCCTGGCAGCCAGGAGGGCCAACCATGTCCTGGGGGGCATCAGGCACAGCATCACCAGGCAAGTAAGGGAGATGATTGTCCCTCTCTACCCTGCTGGTGCAGCCTCACTTTGAGTCCTGTATGCAGTTTTGGGTGCCACAATATAAGAAAGATATAGAGCTGTTAGAGAGTTCAGAAAGGGCTACGAAGAGGGTAAAGGATCTTCAGAGAGGAAGACTCTACAATCTCCCTGGGAAGCCTATTCCAGTGCTCTGCCACTCTGAACACGAAGTAGTTCTTCCTTATGTTGAGGTAGAACCTGCTGTGTTTTAGTTTATGGTCATTGCTCCTTGTCCTCTCACTGGGCACCACTGAAAAGAGTCTGGCACCAACCTCTTGGCACCCTCCTTTGACATATTCATGTGCATTAATGAGATCCCTTCTCAGTTGTCCAGACTGAATTGGCCCAGCTCCCGCAGTCTCTCCTCATAAGAGAAATGCTCCAGACCCCACATTGTCTTTGTGGCCTCCATTGGACCCCCTCCAGTAGCTCCTTGTCTTTCTTGTGCTGAAGAGCCCAGAACTGGACACAGCACTCAAGAGGCCTCACCAGGGCTGAATAGAGGGGCAGGATCATCTCCCTCGATCTGCTGGCCACACTCTTCCCAATGCTTCCCAGTATATCATTGGCCCTCCTGCACACAAGGGGACTGTTGGCTCATGGGCAACTTATCATCCTCCAGGACCCCTGATGCCTTAGGGTTTTAGCTTTTATATTTTTCAGATCCTTTACTGCATTAGTGTGTGTAACTCTGAACTCTATATAGAATGCTAGTTAGCTTTTCTCGTGTTAGTCAGACTAAACAATCCTTCCTCGGGCCTGCAAAACCAAGGTCACACCACCACACCTCGGGCCCGAAAACTATAAACAAAAGTGGTTTGTGGGGGGACAGGCCAGGGGATTGTTACTTCATAACCTGAAGCTATGGTTGGACAATTAGCTTCTGATATGCTAATAGACCAAACCTATATCTGTCTAAAAAACTTGTGACTGGTCGTCCATCTTGGATCCATCTTGGGTAGAGTCTCTGCTGAGGCTCCTGTGCAGCCTAAGGTGTATCCTTTAAAGGCCTTTTATTAAAAACATGCTTTATTCTCTTCCTCTGTCTAGTCTCTGTTTCAAGTAGCCTCCTCAGGCATCATCCCCAGGTCCTTCTCTGCAGAGCTGCTCTCCAGCAGGTCAGTCCCCAGTCTGTGCTGGCACTTGGGGTTACTCCTCCCCAGGTGCAGGACCCTGCACTTGCCCTTGTTGTACCCCATTATGTGTCTCTCTGGCCAACTCTCCAGCCTGTCAAGGTCCCACTGAATGGCAGCAGAGCCTTCAGGTGTATCAGACACTGCCCCAGTTCAGTGTCATCAGCAAACTGGCTGAGGGTGCCTCCTACTCCAATGATAAACAGGTTGAGTAAGACTGGACCCAGTAGTGATCCCTGGGGAATGCCAGTGACTACAGGCCTCCAGCTGGATTCTACTTTACTGATCACAATACTCTGAGCTCTGCCATTCAGCTAGTTCTCGGTCCACCTCACTGTCCGTTCATCTAACCCGCATTCCCTGGCTTACCTACAAGGATGTTATGGGAGATAGCGTCAAAAGCTCTGCTGAAGTCAGAGCAGACAACATCCACTGCTTTCCCTCCACTGACCCATTCCGTATTTACATCATAGCACTGTATATATATCAGAAGAAATCAGTACAGAGTCTGAAACAGTACTGATCAAGCCACCTTCTTAATCCCTCACCTTATTTTAATGCATTTATTAAGAAGAAAACTAAACAGAGGATAACAATATTAGACGAGGGGAAATTTCATGATCTGAAGCATTCAGGACAGCAAATATCTACTTCAAGTGAACTCAACCTCTGTACAGAAGTAGATTCTAGTCTGCACTGCTCCTTTCGTCTGAGTGACACAGCATGCAAATTTTATTTATTAGCTACTACTTAATTATCAAACTATTTTCTGAAAGGTAAGGCCTCTACCTTGTTACAAAACCACAATAGCTATCAGAACTACCTTTTTCAATACCCTCAAAGTTTTCCGATGTCCATTCAGGATTATGCCAGCCTTTCCTATTCCTCTCCAAGGAAGCCACAGGCTGGACAGCCACCCTGGGGTGTAAAGATGCAGGCCCTCAGTGAAGAAGACTTGCCTCAGGCAGATTCCTGCAGGGCTGTGAGCCATCCCTTTTGAGTAAAGCATCATCAGCCAGGCCCACATATGCCTCTCATTCACAAAGTTCCACCAGCCAAGCCTCTGCTGACAGAACAGCAATGTAAGGTTTCCCAGTGGGAATGTTCCCATACCGACTCTGCAAATAAAAAATAGGAACAGCAGCTAGCAAAGAGAGGTTCTGTTCTCAATTTTGTGTCTCTAAGCATTTTAGCAATGCAAAAAGGCACTGTGCAACAACACAGTAAAACTGCTTCCTTTCTCGTCAAGAAGACAGCAATAACATAGCAATCTGTGGGAAAGCTGAGGCTGCGTATAGCTTTCAGAAGTTTCTTTTTAAATCTACTTTTGTGAAGTTGTTAATTCTCTTAATTACCTGTATATCTTGCTGCATGATAAAGCTGTGCAGCTGGAAATTAATTGGATCTTTTTCCACTATAACTTATCCTCTATCAGATTAGTAATATTTTACATTAGAAAATGCCTTTCTTCTGTGTGACTCAGTTAAAGTTGATTTCATACATCCAGATTCAGCATTCTCACTGTAATCCCTTGTTGCATCAGCTACCTTTTGAGTCCTCAGCAGCCAGGCTAATTGTGCTAAAATAACTAGTGCAGCAATCGAAAGAGGAGTATGTCTGACTGCTGTCTGTACACGTGGTGCAGCGGTTAAATTAAGTGACCGCATCTTTGAAGCTGAGGCACAACTCTATTTCACTGTGTGCAGGAGTAATGCATTTGTTATGAAAACAAGCTTTCATTCCTCTGATCAGTTACTAACTGCCAGCAATGTCAAGACATCATAAGAAGTTCAAATCTTGCTGTAGCTGTTTCCTTATCACAAACAACAATCTGTGAGACACTGACCTTTTACTTGTCAGTTGACAAGAACAGCTCTAGAAGCTACCAGAGTGTGACAGCATGTGGGCTTAGCTTAAATGGCATTATTGACCCAGAAAGGAACCTCTTTATGTAGCTAGCAAGAGAATAAGGAATAAAAACCACAATTAGTTTATCCACACATAGGTGGAATCATTAGCCTTTATTTAAATAAAGACACATGGTTAAATTCTAACACGAAAATACAAGGAGAGAGAACTACTTCATTTCCAGTATGAAAAAAAACATCTGACAGGCTTAGAGATTCCTGCAATGATTACTGCATAAGAATATGGCATAATGCAAATTTGGGCCACACACATAATCACCTCAAGATCAGATCTTTTTGGGGGATAAGATCATTACACATCTGATAGGTTTCTTACCAACCTGTTCATGGAAAGGTGCATGGATTTGACCCCCAGGGATCTAGAAAGTGTCTGTTTGGAAACTGGTACCATTCCAGTGGCTTCCTCATCAGAAAGAAATCATGAGTATCAGCTTTTTTATAAACTGCTGCCAAATTAATTAAATTAGTGCTGGCAGATACCACAACAATCCAAATTGCCCTTTTCTGTCCTTGCTGTAAATAGTCCCTTGAAGATGTTCCTTCCTTCATTGTACCAACATGAAGATGAGGCAACAGCTGATATCGAGTTATCAGTGGGAGCAGCCATGAAAGTGTCTCATTTCCAGAGGAGTCTTTAGCTTTTTTTGCTAAAGAAAGAAACCCTGACAGTTCTGCAGAAGGTATGCATCAGCAGGAGTGACCTCTATAAATTTAACGAGGTTGGTCTTTCTAAACTCTGTCACAATACATGAGCACATCTTTCTTTCATGTTAATAATAAAAACACCCTGCTAACATTTTAAAAGTATTTTATTACAGCAAGAATCATAATTTTTAACAGGAATACATGAAAAGAATTCAAAAGGTTCCAGAAGAGCCTTCAAATGTGACCAGTAGCTGGACAGAAACAGTTGATTCCTGCTCTGAAGGTGAATGCCTTAAATCATACATATGGTTGCCCTATTACCTTAGTTTGCATAGCTACAGCTGTTATTAGCAGTCATAAAAATCACCCAACTGTAAGCATTTGACTCGGAGGCCACTTCCTGGGGTGAATTCCATAGGCTGACAAGGTGCTCAGTTATGCTATGCTGTCTTCTGTTTGTTCTAGATTTATTGCCCTCTCAGCTAATGAAAGCAAAAAAAGGAGGAGAAGTACATCCTCAACTGGACATCAGATTAAGTTTGGTTGGTGCATACTGTAAATCGTTAATAAGTGGGCCTCTCTCTGTTCCCGTTGCCCTTCAGTGGCACAAAGACATCAACTTGTGACCATCGGGACACACACGTGGTATGGCACTCCACTTGGAATGGGATGGATCTTTCATACACAGCACTAAACATCCTCAGTTTTTACATATGCTCCTAGACTACTTCTGTTTTCCAAGCTAATCATGGTTTTGTCTCCTCTCATTTGCTGCAACTTCTATCATGTTTTCCATTCAAATTGTTTGTTTCAGCTTCGATTTACAAGCCTTGAAAGGATCCAAGCTAAGCACAGTTTTCCAGGCTCTAACCCAACGCTACATTATCCAAAGCTGACCTAGCATTTAGTTCAAGTGCACCCAATGATCTTTCCCCAGTATATGCAATTTGCATTTTGGTTTGCAGGAACCATCATAATCCGTCTTCACTATGACAGCTTTACAGTACAAAGATGACATTCCCACGTGTCCCCTTAGGGCCTTTGTACACTAAGAACTTTAAACATGCTAACTGTCTATTCTCAGCTTTAATTTTGTGCACATTCATTTGCAGAATGAGTAATTAATACCAATCCCCATCTCCACTGACCAGCTAAATAAGGTCAGATGAAGAACAATATTTGGCTCTCATTACTGATTTTAAATGACTCTTTTTTAGAAAATGCTGAGACATAACTTCTTTACTTTTCTCAGATGGGATTAAAAAAAAAAACAGTGATCAATTTGGAAGTTATAAACTACAGACATGCATATTCTCAAAACTGCACCATTCTGAAAAATTAATTAGAGAGAGGAAGGGGCACAGGCTTTAGTCTGGGTGTGCTCTACAGCTATTTCTGAAAATGCAGGAGAGAGAACAATAGAATATCCATTCAGCACTACGCAGCACTAACAAATGGCAACCATTCCTCAAGAGAGGATATTCCTTCAAATTCCATCAGTATAACCTATCATGGAAATTTTGAGCAGAGAAATAACAACCTTCCTGATTCATCAGGAATTATTTTTCACTAAAAGAGAACTCAGATCAAACCAAGGGTAGACTCCATATAAGCTTTAATTATTGCATATGATTTCCTGTTTAGGAGAAGTGCTGTAAAAGACAAATACAAGACAGTCATAAGCAAAGTCTTGTGCATCTTACTACCTAATGCATTTAACTCTGGAATGCAGTGCACTCAGTAAATAGCACCAATTCTTTACTCTTTACTCACAGCTACACTGTGTGTATACTTTCACAGCAAACCTTGCCTACAGTACATATCCATAGCATGCTCTTCCCAGCTTTTTTTATAAATGGTTGCCTGTTTCTGAACTACATTAATCTCAGGTAGATTCGTGCTTTGTAAATTGTCTAAGACTCCTGTCATTTTTTAAATTGTTGCCTCCTTGTAGGCTTATTATTTCCTAATCTTTACTAGTAAAATTTGCTCATTTTTATTACTGTCTGAAAGTATACTATCAAGTCTTACAACTACATTCACTTCTTTCTCTTTGAAGTCAGCCAAAATGAACTTCAAAAGGCACTGTTCTACTTATTTTTCTTCTTTTTATCTTTTTTTTTAAACACTCTGACAATGAATATAAAGTTTCCTCTACACAGGACACAAACAACAATAAAAATTCACTGCCCCAAGGACTGTGCACAAGAAACTAAACTGACAAAATGCACTTCACTATTGTTTAAAAATAAACAGTGATTAAAATGAGTGCAGGAACAATTGGTTGATATTTTTCATAACCAAACAGAAGGATTATACTAACTGGCCCCTTGGGGATAAAACAGATTTACAATAGATTTAATTAAATGTATTTAATGAAATTCAAATATAACAACAACAAACTGGCCCACCATCTGACATTATGCCTAAATTCTAGTAAACTATTCTGAACTGTAATAAATGTCTCATTGTTATCTTCAGTTTTAATTTTGGCTTACTGCACAGAGAATTTTTCTTTGCACATGAACTGTTTTGAATGTTTCCCCTTCAACTTATTTAGTGGGTTTGCAATGTAAAATTTTCAGAAGTTACTTTTAAATTAATTTTTGAAAGGAACTCTTTATTCTATTTTAATTACTTTTTCAGCAGAGCATCATGGACTGATTTGCTGCTCCATAGTAACAAGTCAAAAGAAGGATCACTGACCGCAGGTCAGTGGATGTATAGTGCTGTAATCTGTATAAGTGAAGTAAAAGGTCCCACCATCTCTTCAGAAGGTTTGCTACTGGCACTTCATAAGTCATCTTGCACAGACATTTACTCGAGGACAAAAGGAATATAAGATGGGCATGAACCAGCTCCAAAATGTAGAGCGGTACTATATATGCAGGATAACAACCAGGCCTTCTAGAACTAATGCTTGCTGATGCTTAGTGCTGTGTCCCCTATGGACAGTGGGGTTCATTCACACAGGGTTCAGTCTTATCCACCATGAATAGATGAGTATAAAACTCCCAACAAAAAAATATTACTGTTTCCAAGTAATTTTTTCCATTTTCCAGCAGAAAAGCTTTACTGTAAGGTTCCCTTGGAAAAAACAGAGCATTGTAGGAGAATGACAGGATTTTAGTATTTTCTGGAATTACTTTTATAAAGTCAGAAATCAAGGCAGAGTAAACAAGAGAGATATATCCTGGACTCAGGAGCTTTTTGAAAAAATATGTTTCAATGATGCTAAAACCTAAAAACTTCAGAGGTCAACTTAGAACTTCTGCAGCCTTTTTCTTTCCCAAGGGCATGCTTTCAAGTGAATCCCGCTAAAACAAAGTCCTTATTTGCAAGTTTCTTTTCTTCTCAGAAAGCACAGTAGCAGCTTGTTGTAAAAGGCAGAGTGTATGAACTCTGTGCAGTTGATAAAAATTCCAGCTCAAGCTGTATTTGAAGATAAAAAAAACAATCAACCAGCAAGATATTTTTAGTCAGTCCCTTCTGTTACCAATGTTTTTTCAAATTGTTCTGAGCCCTTATGATTTCTGTTTCATAATCCACTCTGATATTGATTCTTTCAGGCAGGCACAGAAAAATCTAACCTCAACATATGAAATGACAAGATGGCCCTTTTTGTCCTGAGTGTAACAGGAGAAAAGGTTATTCTCTCAACTCTTCACAGACTGCATAGCAGCCACCTAAGGCATACCCTTCAACTTTCCTGTACATCCACTTCTTAACACAAAGTATAGCACAGTAAAATTTGTTTCCTCCCTCCAAGTATTTTTGATCATTTTACAGATACGGACTTTAAAGTCTGCAAAATATTACATTTACCAATTCAAGTGGGCTTACATTATATTTCATTTTTCCCCACTCCATGTCCATGCAATGTTTAAAAAGCCTTGGGAGCAAATTCTCTAACGGCCTAAGCACAAACCATTCTCTTGCTGTAGTAGAGTTGTGGCTACTGATAAATCCTTTGGCCTTCTGTGGTAGCATCTACAGATTCTTCAAGAAATTATGAAGAGGCATTTCTACTCAATGTATTCAAATTGGGCACAAGAATACTAGCAGCAATAGCATTACCAAAGAAGTTTTTTTATCATGAATCATACACAATTTTCCAGCAATAGAATGGGATACTGAGGAGCAAAAAGTTGTTTTCCAGTATTTCTTTTAAGCATTTATAACTAATAGGTGCCCTCCCACTCTCACACTCGAAAGGAAACCAAGCCATAATAATCCTCCATTGTCACACTTGAAATCACCTTTACTGGAGAACACAGGAGGAATAAGGTGCTTTATTATTCATATTCACTGAATCATAAAATGCCTAGAGGCCACAGAAGTAATGGCCCATTGCACCAGTGCCAACTGTCCCTGCTTCAGAGACAAAGCATTGAGATGGCAGAGAGAAGTAGCAAATATTCATCATATACGATTAAGGTGATTGAGCAGTAAATGGAAAAGGAGGCAGAGAAATCCACATCACTGAGACTGGAAAAAATCTCATAATCTGCACATACATAACACCCCTATCCTGAGCCCCTTTCCAGAAATCTTGAACTAAAGCAGGTCAGGTGTCTGCATTTCACCTACTTTTACATAAATAGGAATAAATCTTGATAAGTTGGGCTCTGGCAATGTTTAAAAGGATCTTTACAAAGGTTCTGAAGTGCAAGACAACAGCCAGGAGATCATAAGCATCACTATTAAAACCTGGCTGCAAATGGCATATCCCAGCATTTAGGATTACAGAGGCAAAGACCCTTGTGATGACTGACTAAGGACAGAAAACATTGAAAAGCCAGTAACATGAGAACTAGACTTTTCCCTCCAAAGCACTTAGCTGCATGAAAACAACTTGATCCATCATTCATCATTTACATCTAAAAGTAAAATAAAATAGATAAGCTTTAGGATACCCTCTGATGATCTTGTAATTTGTCAAGGAGGCATGGTGGCCAGGAACCTTTTGGTGGGTTGTTCTCACAAGTCACTTGAATAGTCTCTTGTTATATTATTTACTGAACAGGCCAAACAATATTATTTTTGGTTTACTTTACTTCAAAGCAAAAAAAACTAGAAATCTACACGAACTTGCAAACTAAGCCTTGGATAAACCTACCTAGCATTGCAAGACTCTTCAAAATGACTTTCGTAGAAACTAGCCCAAATGTAGACAAAGCTTTCTGAGTGCATTTTCCCTGTCAGTCCTGTCTCTGATCACTGCCATGATGTATCAATATTGTACAATTACAAATCATGTCACATCCTCTTTTACCTCCTGCACACTGGCAACAAACTTCACACGAAGTCTTCAGGGATCAGAGAGACTGACCAATTAAGCACTGATAGTATCTCATTACTATACATTTTCTTGTGATGTGCTCTGTATAATTTCTTTAATAGAAAATGGAAAATGAATTGAAGTGCTATGTTGCACTGCAGTAACTGAGAAAATATACAAGAATAAAACAAAGAGATGATTGTGCTTATGATTTGTGTTTAAATCCAGCTACACTGCCTAGCTCCAGCAGCCTGAAACCTGTCAGGAAGGAAAGCGATAGAAAACCATATCTGTCAGCTATCTTTTACAGGAAAGAATATATCACAATATGCTTCAAAAAAGTAGGGTTTTTTTACAAAACTAGGCCTAAACTCTGCTTTTATCAATAGCCTTGAAGTAAAGAAATGGCAGGATTTGCATTACAGATGTTTTATAATTATTCAGTGACATGGAGCATGCAGCCACAGTGAAGTCAGGGAAGCAGAAGTGATTTCATCAAGCAGAGCCCCAACTTTTAATTCCTTTTCTGCCCTTCACACTAGCCAAAAGCCTTTACATAAATTTAGGCAGATATTTAATATACACATATATATGCCACTTTCCCAAGTTCAAAAAAGTATCAATTTGAAATAAAGCTTGACAGATACGTGTATTTGATTCAAAGAGCTCTCACAATACAAACATTTCGCTCGCACACCAATCCACAGAACTGTGACCTTGCACTGGTTGCAGCTTAGTCACTTGACGCTCACATCTACGAGTCAGACCTGAGACTTTGCTGGTGTATAGAACCCAAGTCCTCAGATACCTGAATGACAGATGTGATGGTGACTTCAGTGCTCTCATACAAGGAGGAGCTACAGATGCTTCTGCTGAAATTTGTTAGCAACACTAACCACAATGAGCACCAACCAACCTCTTGGAAGATGAAAGCTCATTACCATTCCTTCAACCTTTGGAGCAGTTCTGAATTCTGCTTGAGAAGTTATGTGGAAGTGAAAGGTGAACTGCAATTTCATTTCTTCTCAGAGCAGTTTGCAGATTTAAAAGATGTTTTCATCAGCTGAGAGGGGCTTTTTCTCACCCTTGCACAGATGTAATTCTTCCTTTTTCTTCATAAAACACATTTTGGCACATTCAAAGATCAAAAGAAGCTGGACAATCAGGTTTCTGCTTTCATTTGTCAAAAGCAGTTCCAACAGACTCTTCAGTGTGGGGTGAGGCCAGTAGAGTAAGGAGAAAAAAAGCTTCCCCGTTCACCAACCCAAAAGGGAAGTGGAGGCCCCTATGAGTGCAAGATGCCATATTTGCTCCCATCACCACAGCTGTTCTCACACTCTGGCTGATCAGATCTTACAGAGCCGATGCTGCTCCCACTCTTATCTGTATTACACCAATGTCGCCATGTCAGCTGCAAAGCCATTATCCTGGAGTGAGACAGAAGAGGGTCTGGTCCCAAATGTATTCTATCTGACAACACCCATCTCTCAAGCCATCAGTGCCCTGGAGTATAAGTGGAGAACCAACCACTTTAACTCAAATCCACTGAATTAAAGAGAGCTATCCCAACAGGGAAGTTGATGCTCCTTCTCTGATGCCATTTCAGAAGCACTTCAGAGAAAAGAAAACAATGGTTTTACGTGATAGCTCTGTTGAATCACATTTCAGAGTTACACGAGTCTCTAGCCATGCATTCCTTACTTCCCATAAGCACAGCATAGTATCAAAGCAAAAGGTTTTGTAAGTTTATTTTTTGCATAGTTACATACTTCTTCATAATTAAAGTCTCAAATACTTTTCTAAGAAGTCAAAGGTTAGAACAAGATTCTACAAAAGGCACAAAAATATGGCGTTTCTAAATCTAATCTTAATTCTATGTCCCACTTACGTAAAGCAATGTGAGAAACAAATGTCTTAGTCAATGAGACAGTACATTGATTTGTGTCTTTTTTGAGTGATATCTCTTAGGAATTCAAAGGGAAGCTCCTAAAAAGTTGCTTTCCAATTCCTTTGTCATCCCCTACTTCTGATCTCAATTAGAATGAGTTATCTTTGGTTTAGTACATTTCTTTTTACTCTTTTTGCAACAGATGTTGCACAATTACTAAAATACAGGAGTATCAGCCACAAGACTGAATCTTTATGCAAAAGTAAAGACCAACATGTTGCTCAGATGAATGATGCAACCCAAGAGAGCTTTTAGAATCTTTCAGAATCTTCACACACTTCAGTAAGAAAAAAAAATATTAAAAAAAAAATTTAAATGTTAAATAATTCTGAAATGTACAACACTTACCCTGAAGTCTGGATAGGTTGTAGAAACTGTTGGAAAAGCACTTTTCACTGATCACAGGCCTCCCTCCAAAACACAGCACCTCTCGCTCACTTTCAGAACAGAGGGACACAGAGTTCCTCTAAGCACTGAGTATCCTCCTGCCAGGGGACCCAGTCAGAGGACCCAGTTACCTGTGCCAGCAAGATTCAGTGGCAGTTTCAGAAATTCTAGTCCTTACCTATATATTGGATGTACTTAAAGAAGCCTTCTCTATAGATTATAAAATACCAAATACCTTATTCTATACAGAAATTTTTACCCTACTCTTTTTATCCTAATATCAGAAAGAAGGGACCTTTTCATTGCCCACATAAACACATAATCCTTTTATGAATTTTCCTAAGCTTTTGGCCTCAATACCTTTTCTAATAAGTTCCAAAAAGCTGTACATTGTATAAAAAGTGTATTTCCTCTTATTTCCAAATTGGCTGTATTAGCTCTCTATGTTCTTAAACTACTAAATAAAGCAGGAGCTGACCATTTTTCTCTCTAGTTCTGTGCCCCCTTATTTATGTCATAGGAAATAAAAGGACAGTTTTGTGTCAATGTATCAGTTTGTCTTCCTCCTTCTCTATCCCCTCTCTACATCGGTTTTCTCACTGTTAAAACACCTCCTCTCAGTTTGTATTTTTTTTTTTCAATTAATGCAAGCAATCAGCACAGCTATTATTTAAGAAATGAAACTAGTCTCACATGTGGACAAAATCCTTAAGCTACAAGCAGGGAAGGAAACTAAGACTCCAAATCCTCACTAATTGTGATCTTCTGGCTTTTGCTAATTTACAGGATTAACTCACTCCTATAATAGTCCAGATTTCTTCCTCACATCACAATTGAGTCACGGGGTTTTCATATTCACAGGATAAGCCTATTTAGCTCTTTTCAGTCCATGGGATACCCTTTACCTCTTTCTTCCCTTGGTCACCCCAGTATCATGAAGGGGAAAAGTAATGATTCTAAGGTCATTAAGCCATGCATAAAAATGCCGTAAGAGATCAAATCATGCCAGAGTAACACAAAAAAATAAATCTCTCCTACAGTTCACATAGACTTCAGTTTCCCCTCTTGATGATATTAGAAAAGCAGTGTACAGCTGGGCTGTTAGTTGAAGGGGTAGACAGGAGGAATGAAATACAAATAGCCAACTCTCGTAATATACAAATTCAATGATCAAACAATCATGGCAAAATGTCAGCTGATGACATACGCTGACTTTAGCGGGGTCATATCTAATTATTAGCGACTTGGTTTAAAAAGGCTTTTAGTCAGAGGAAAGCCACTTCAGAGATAACAACTAATGCATGGGGGAAGAGGGCAACAGAGATAATCAAGGAAGGATATAATTTCAGTGCCGATGAATTTGTTTGACAATCTATTTCTTGGCCCAGTCAAACAATCTTTGTAAATAAAATTCTTGCACTTTCAGTGTATAGGCTGATTAGGGAGTCACTTTGTTAAGAGTCCAGGTCACAGAATGAAAAAAAAATAAAAAAATCAGTGCAAGAATTTTCACACATCTGCTCAGCATCATCATTCATGAGCTCACAGTAATAGGAACAAAATGGTTTTTACTACATTCTGGGAGCCACCATACTCAAATGTGGATCTCATACATACGGTGACTGAACTGCTTTTGAAACATAAGCCATCCAAAAAAATTCTGGACCAAAGCCTAACTGCACAAAGGCAAAATACCTCCAGCATTTGGTATCTCAGGGAATTGTGTGTGGTTGCATAAGAACACAATACTAGAAACGTCAGTATACAAATCTCTTTTTTTTTTTGTTGCTAAGATGCTTTGGTAAAATAGGTCTGGCTCTAGGAAGCATGGAATAATTACAGAAGACACCTGTTAGTCTGCAGATGGAGCAAGTAACTTGATTTCTGTACCTTGCATTATATGCTTTAGAAGCTACTTAAATTACCTTGGCACCAATGTAGCAATCATTAACATTTCATCCTTACTCTGCTGAACACTAAGAAGCAACAGAAGCAGTAGCAAAAGGAAGAGAAATAAATTATACAGCAAAGACTTGGATAAAAGCTTGGAATCAAAATCCTGGATGGCAATACCTACCACACAGGCATTGGCTCTCCATCTTGCACCCAACTCTAATCATGACCACTTTCTTTTTAAAAGCCTGAGCTTGAAAGAACTGATGTGTTATAAGATAGCCATGACCTAAGTAAACTCCAAACAAATCATTCATCACAGCAAAGCTCCAGAACAAGCTGGTACGTTCTCAGAGAACTGTTCTTCTAAACACACATTATACATAAAGAGGAAACAGAAAGCACATACTGTAGGCTTTCATTAATTGTACACAAACAAAGCCTTTTGTAATTCTGAATAGGCTTGAGATCATTATGCCTGGGGCCAAAAGGCCCTTGGTAGCTTAAGATCTCATTTTCCAAACTTTTGGTCAAAAGAGTCTTTTTAAGTGCAGGGGAGAAAGGAACACTTTTTCCGTTAATATGTTCTATTCACAATGCCCCTACTTAAATCCTTACATGCACTGTCTTGTTGCTTACCAAAATCAAACTTCACAGCCTCAAGGTCAAGAGCAAGAGGTGCTCACCCACATCAGCCTCTACATTTTCTGTTACCCATCATGCCCTTTCATGGCCTAAATTGCTCCTGGAACTGTCGACGTTTTCCAATTCTTGGGCTCATTCTGACCTTCCTGTCACTCAAATCTACCAAACACGCTGTACTAAATTTCCTTTTGTTTGCCTTTTGAAATTATCTACTTCAAGACATGAAAGATTCTCGTGCAGATCCAGGAGGGTAACTAGAAGACCAAGGAGATGCGTACTGGTTTATGTTCTGGAGCTCACACCGTGACGAAGTTAATGCCAGGCTTTTGGTTTAAAGGCACACCAACATGACAGCCAAGCAGGTAATTTAATATTTTAGTAAAAACTGGAGGGCTTTGACTCTAGGAAAAGTGCAACCAGCCTAATCTGGTCACTATTATCAACTCCTTTCCCTTTGAAAGAAAATCCTGAATCAGTCTGAACTCCTATAGACTCAAATCTTATTCTTTAATGTGGTGGGGTTTTTTTAGCTGCTTTATCAGCTTGGGATAATAAAGTAATAAAAGCATCATGCGTTGAATTTAATACTGTATGCTCTACAAAAATTACAAGAAGCAATAATTTCATCAAGGAATTTGGACTTTTCACTCCTACATTGGTACCCCAGGCCCAAAGGGGTTTTTTTCTTTGGAAGTGTTCAGTAATCATTGGTAACTATCAAAAGTGTACTTAACACTGTAAGTGTAAGTATATCCTGTAATATACACCAGCAGCTGCACAAATAATTACAGCCCTTCTCAGGTAAAACCTCAACAATTTAAATGAGTTTTCTCTGAGCAGGGGAGGACTGAAATCCTTTTGAAAGATAGGGAGATCCACAGAAGTCTTTACAAGTGTTAAAACAGTGTGATCCATGGGGCATACAAATACTACCTGCCTATGAGCATGGAAAGAGCACTATTTTCAGACTGAATTAAATTCTACTGAATTTTGGCTGGTATTTTTCTATGTGTATTAAACAGAAAGAGGTCAGTTTTACCCTGACCATTTCAGCACTCCCGTTTCCATAGAAGGGTTGTAATGGGCCATGCTCTTTGTTTAAGATCAATCAATTTCATTTCCCTGCCTCTGATTCCCTGTTTTTTCCAAGGACCACCTACCGCCAAAATTTGATTCAGCCCCTTTTGAGTCAGGCCTAGGGAAAATCACAGATCTTTAGAACCAGATTTTTGTTTCTATTTCGAGGAGTGCCTAAATACAAAATCACATAAAACAGGGACAGTGGGGACTGATGGGGTCACGTGCACCATCTCCTTATCTCCAGGTAGGATCAGTTTTGCCTAAAAAATTCTTAGCAGCTATTCCTCTGGTGTTCTTAGGAGACTCCACTGCCTAGTTCCAATAATGCATCCATGAAATTACTAGAAACTTTTTACATCTGATATGCATTACAAATTAAATCTGGTATCACTTCCATTTTTTTCAGATTATAAACATATAATACCTTAATAAACCTGGTAATGTATAAATTCCCATTTGTTTTACTTACTCCTGATAGCAAGTGCTCTTTCTGCAAAATTAATTGAAGAGTGGCATTTCGTTTAAGACTTGTCTTAAACTACTGCAGCAGTCACAACACTCCCTTTTATGTGCGTGTGTGTGTGTATATATATATATTTATTTTTTATTTATTTTTATTGTTTTTCTATTGGAACTGAAACAAAAGTAGCAATTAACTGCCCATAACAAGGTTCTAATTTTAGGCAGTCTGGAAGTGAAGGACTAACATCCTACAACTTACAACTGTAGGAATAATTTTTGGTGCTTAAAATTGCAGTGAGTCAATTCTGAGCCACAGAATGTCACTTTCGAACTAACGTTTTCTCTTTTTTTGATGAGACTTTAGGGAAGACATCACAGTCAGTTTTCAAGGTACTCAACCATTTCTTTCAAGTTAGCTAGACTGTCTAACAAAAGCTGATTTACAGTGGGAGGTATCTACCACAGGTGCCATTAAGTCTAGAGCCATGAGACTGACTTCTCCCTGGACATCTATTTAACAAGATCATGATGTGGAAGGGAACTGCTCTTCTCTGTGTGAAGTGCAAGGTTTTTTATACCTAGAAATTATTTTCTACTCCTCTTAGCTAAAGCACAATGAAGTTTTTCTAATCATTATTCTTAAGGGAAGGCAAGAAAACTTAATTAATATATAGACATTCACAAGTAAGTAGGCTAGCACCACTTTTTTAAAGTCCCCTCCAAATCAAGAACGGTTCAAATTAAGATGACATAACAGATTCATCTTCCTCGTGCTGTTCTCCAGCAGAGCTTTGAAACTGTAAGTGCGTAACAAAAATGTATTTATACGGGACAGAGATCTAAAATGTTCTGAAAATGTGTAGCAAGCAAGATTGGTTTCTGCACACAAAAGCAGAAAAAAAGCAAAGCTTGCATCTTACTAATATTTGAACTTGCAAATAAACTACTTTCCAAACTTTTTCTTCTTACTTGACTAATTCCAGCCCTGACACAGATACTATGTAAACAAACACTAAAATCCTTTTAGTGTGCTTAAAGACAAAAGCTATCATTATTACTTCTCAGCTGGAGAATTAAATGTGGCAACTTCAGTACAGTGAGAATTTTAACATTTGAGAGTAGAATCTTAAAGAAAAAAGATGAAACTTACAATTAACATATTCTAACATAGACCAGCACTGCTAGGCTCATTTGGGGGTTTTTTCATTTGTCATTTTTTGTTTGTTTTGCTGTTGGTTGGGGCTTTTGGTTGGGTTTTGTGTTGGTTTTGGGGTTTTTTTGGCTGAGCAGAGTCTTGAGAGCAGGGAATCTTTTCTATTTCAAGGTTATTAAAAGTCGAGGGTAGGGAAGAGTCTTGAATTTAACTGGAGCCAAACTACAGAATCAGTCTGGACAATTCTGAATATTAGATTCTTCTTAGTGAATATTTTTAAGACACAATCACCAAGGAAATGCAAAAGTTATAAAAAAGTAAACAAAACCCACATTTTCACAGAAGATTAATGTAAAAGATTGTGAATGCAATAAAATGTAACTAATTTTCCCAATACAAATAACAGTTATTCAGATTTGTTAAGGTGCATTCTTTGTTTAGGTTTTTTTCTTCTTAGCCGAAACATAGATCAGATTTTTTTTCTTCAATCAAAACTATGATCACATACTGACCTACCCAAATGTGATTCAGGTTCATTAGAGCATAAATCCACAAAAGCATAAAGTCACATATTTTCCAGATAAAATTTCTGGAACAACATTTCTGGTTTTACCTAGTTTGCTTTGGCGCATGACAATATCTTAATGCTTATGAATACCTTTTTTTCTGGCTGTAATATCAGTTAGTCATACTAATAGAAGTTAAATATTAATTTAGGAATCTATCTCACAATATGTTCATAATTTAGTAGAAAGACCAACTTCCAAAGTTATTTACATGCCTAAGGAAGCCAGCAGGGACATTTGTGAGAACATGTGAAGAACAGGCTTATGTCACAATCTGCAAGTGCTTGGGTACTCTGAAAATCCCACCAGCTGCAGTTAAGTGTGTCAGAAAGCCCATTTTCTGTTGAAAAAAAATGCTTCTGTGCCCTCTGGTGTGGATGCGTTCTACAGGTACTTACGGGCGTGGTGTACTAGAAAACAGCAGACCAAAGAGGAGGAAAAGAGCATGCTGAGATGTACATGAGAATCTCCCAGAACTGCTAGGATCTGGAGATTACTGGACCCATTGAATCCACCGGCATCAAGAATGCAGGCAATTTAGAACATGTAAAGGAAGTCAGTGCCTGCTATATGTACTCAAACGATCATACACAGGATGAAATAAAAGATCATCTGGATCCTTCCCGAATACCAGCTCAGAAATCACTGGTGCACTAGTGCCACTTTCCACTTGGGAGTAAACAAGCGTGGCTGGCTCCCAGCTGTTGCTCCAACTGAGTATTCTGAGAGAAGGTGAGTCAGGACTGTGAGAGCAAATAGTAGCAAATACTGTGTGATTAGTCATCTGCCATTAAAAACAACAGCTCAGTTCTGCTATTAATAACGGCTGAATTAATATAAGGTGTTCTCACTAATACTGCTTTTGATCTGTGTCTCCACCAACTCAATCCCCTATCAGGGAGACAGTGATTTATAGCGCTCCTTATTCTAGTGCTCATTTACACAAGTGGCTCAACTTCTACTGCACGGGAGCAAACAGTGTCAGTATGCCCATGTGAGCTTCAATGGGAAGGAAACAAGTACATTCTGTTATTTGAAAATACTTACTTGATAGGGGTAGAGAGTGACTCCATTCGTTCTTGACAAAGACCAGGTGCCATCAAGGTACTGGTGGGCCTGGATAGCCACGGAGTTGAGAACATTACCGTTGCTGGGGCTGGTGGCCATTTGAAAGCTGACCTTGGCTTGGTGTCCAGGAGAGCCATTTTTTTTCTCCACCCCATTTCCAATTCCTAGACTGTTGGGTTTCCCACTGTGTTTGTTGGCAACAAAGCCTGTGTAATTAGATGGAGCATAAGGAGCAGGCATGTATGCCCAGTCCCTGGGCTGCAGGCTGCCCATGTGCCGGGGACTCACCAATGTGGGGACATTGGAGAGAGGTGGGGGAGAGCCTGGCGAGGCATCATAATGTTCTGAGTTGGCAGCTTGCTCCAAGGTCAGCACCATCTGAATGGCCTCTTGCTTCAGCTGGTTCAGGTGCGTGGCACAAACATCACATCTGTTGTCCTTCTCATTCCACGCCTTACGAATGGTATTGGGAACTTGGAGCTTCTCATGAATCACTGAAGAGAAACCTGGGTCCTAAAAATCAAACGAAGAAGGGCAAGGGGGGAGACAGGAGAGAAATGTTTAACCATGGTCACCACAGTGAAACATTATTACTGCATTTCAAAAGCAAATTTATGAGATAAGCTTAGAATGCAAACAAAGGCCATTAAACATCGTCAACATATGCCAGCAGCAGAGCTGAACAAAACTGAGAAACTAGATTGTGTTGGAAAGGAAAAATTCTTTTACTGATAAGTGGCAAATATTATAATTCCACTTCAAGCTCCAATGCATGGCAGAGAAAAGGAATTAACCTGCTTCACACCACTGCACCTAATTTCTGGCTTGAATGAAATCTGCTCTTAGTTACACAGGTGAGATTAAGAGCAACTCCACTATAGCCAGTGGACTTGCAGCAAGGTTCACAAATCCATGTACTCATCAACACCAGCTTTTGGTGTTCAGAAAATGCAGGAAAGACTCTGCAACAAAAATTTAACCCTTCAAAGACAGCAGTAAAAAAGAAATTAAAAAGTACCACCACTCTCTCAAAAATCCTTTTCAGAATTCAAAACAGATATATAGTCGATTAAGTCATTTACTAAGAATACACTTTTCAGCCAAAAAAGAAAAAAACAAATTAAAACAAACTCCCTTTTTTATTAATGAAAGTTCTGCCACTATTTTGGGTATCTGTTGATAACATAAAACAAAGTAACAATTTTCTTTAAAAATATAACATGTATAGAGTTAATAACCTGTAAAGAACTATTTTCTTCTCTGAAAGCATAGTTTTGGTGCAAAACCACATAATCAGGTTTAAAGCCTCTTGTCTCATAGCCTTACCTCACGGGTAGGTATTTGAACATCAGTCGTGCTGCCCACAGGGCAACATGCACCCTGATCTGACTACCATCACTGAACGCTGGCCCAAATTGCAAAGTGCAAATTGTGAAGCCAAACAGCAATCTTAAAGCAGGCTTGTCACCAAACTTGCCTGGTTCTTACAATACCACACAGTTTTAGAAACTCACAGCAATGATGTGTGCGTTGCACAGAGCAAAAAGTGACAGTTATTTGATGGAAATATTTCTTGGAATTTTCACACCACATTTCTGCGGTTTTATAGATCAGGGAGGACAGACTTCACCTGCCCCTCCCTAATTTTTGGAGACTTACTGGTGGATTTTCTTATGAGTAGTCAAAAAGTTTTAAAATCAAGGGTATCAGAATCTTTTTTCTCTTCATCTTTATGGCTTTAACAGCTTTAGCAGCCATCTGAAATCAGAGAGTGCATGTGTGTGTGAGGGAAAAAAAATCCCACAAATAGACAGCGCTGTTATCAAGTAATTAAGTAATTTGATGAACCCCATGCATCGAGATAGACAAATTTCATGTCTTGATAGTTTGGCTGTGCTGGGAAAGTGGGTAGGGGGTATAATACAGGGAGGGAGAGAATTCATTGGTAGAGGGTCATATTCATTATGATCCGTCTTTATTATAGACTCAAGCATTTTATTTTCACTGTTTAACTACCGTGAACAGCTCCTCAGCATGCAGTGATTAATTGATTCATAAATCATGGTGCTTCTTTGTGCACAGCAGCAAAAGAGCAGTTCCAGCCACAGAAGCCCAGGAGAGTCATATAAGCTGATGGGAAACAACAGGAGGCTGAGGTCTGATCAAGCCTCAAGCTGGTCATTTCTACTCTACTCACAAAGGGGGTCAGAGCATCAAAGTGTGTCAGGAAGGCAGGAACTGGATTCCGCACCAACCCTTCCCCCTTAACCTTCGGGAAAGGGACTGGTGGAAATCAGGGGGAAAAAATAGGATGCAAAATATGTCAAATCACATTTTCCATCCCAGACCATAACTAGGTCAACAGATCACATCAGATATAGGCATCCACTCCATGATGCCAGGTGTGTGGGAAAATGATTCTCTATTTTCCCCATAATGAGCTAGACAAAGCTGCCTATATAACTGAAGTGAGGTATGAATCTTCTTCCCAGGCTGCTCCACGTCAGTGCAGGAAAAATCCTTGCCAGCTCTTCCTTCAGCTAGCAAGTGCCACAGAGATGGTTGCTGTTCTTTGAAAGTTAAGTTCCCTTAGGCAACTGGGCTTGGACCCAGGTAATTATATACAACATTCAGATCCAGCAGCAGTTCAACATGGAAATTCCTAGATACTATGATAAATATTCCAAGGAAATAAAGCCTTCTCTAACGTAAGCAAATGTCAGCATGATATAAATATTCAAGTAGCACACCAACTTTAAAGAGTGCTGGACAGCAGTGAATTCAGCTTCATCTCAGTGTTAAAACAAACATCAGATCATTCTCTGATATAACAATAAACAGAGAGAGAGAGGGAGGGAGAGAAGAAGGCAGACTGTTCCTTCTCAGGAGCAGAAAGAAGAAAGGCACAAACCTGAACTGATTATTCCCAAGATCGGTCCTACTAATCTATCATTAGTCTACTAGATGGATAGCTCAATACTGGATCCAAGTCTGGGATATGAAACAGAAAAGTCTATGGGACAGCAAATAAATTTGGATAAACTCAGCTTCCAGAAGGGCATTAGTCACATTTTGTTCTCAAAACAAAACTGATAGAGCCTAGAGATTTTACTTCCTTATTCTGCACTAGGCAGCTCTACTGTAATTTCACAGAAGTGGCTGACAGCCTTACAAAATACTTAGCAGGGAAGAGGCCAAAGCTGAATAATCCCTATACCGTTGCTCAAAGAGCAGATACACTAGACTTGCTGTTTCAGTATTTCATCTGCAAGCAATCGCCTGCACACATTCCCCCAGGAATGCTTATTAGTTCAATAACCAGTATCTTGTCCCATACAAAAGTGATGGGCAAGCCTCACTGGATAAGCGCTTTGAGCCTGCTGCACTGAAAAGCAGGAGTTGAAAAAGGTTATAGTCTCTACCAAAACATATGAGGTCTAAGAAACTCCACACTGCCTGGCACAGGAGCAGATTTGCTTGTGAAATCTGAGGTTGACACTGGAAATACTATTTATATTTTGGCACTCATTTCCAGTCCTGACGGAAAAAAGCATAGTGACACTGAAAACTGAAACAGAACTTTAAAAATCACAAAAGAGTTTGCTTTGAGTTCAGGGCAAAGGTTCATGATGGTTTCTCTTCTAGCTGCAATGGTTCACCCAACTTTAGTATAAACAGCATTACTGTAAACTCCTATCCCTATAATAAACAAATGAAGGCATGTAAGAGGTCTGAAAGCTTGAGGAGATCAGCCACAACACAGACCATTGCATAAATGCACGAGACAAGCAGCAAACTAAATGGAGTGCACACTGAGCTATACTGCAAGAAGCCTTTTCACATTACCTTTGAGTCCTCAAGGTCAAGTAAACACCAAGATAGTAACTAATCCCTGATCTTTGTTCCTGAACTAAAAACCCACGCGGGAAAGACAGAAGGTGGAAGGAAATTTTGCGTGTTAGAGACCTGTCATAGGTACGCTGAGGAATTCTTGTTTTACCCAGTGAAAGCATACACAGAGAACAGGCACTAGTTAGGAAACACTGAAGTACACAGATAGCTCTACCAAGGGTAAATGCAGTCCTGACGTCATGGGGAAGGGGGAACTGTATGATTACTGTATGATAACTTAAGGTAATGCAGAAGCACCCTCCACCTCTTTCATACCCCTTCATAAATCTGTACCTTGCTGTATAGTGTTCACCGTGTTCTAACTCCACCGTAGGAAAGCAGATGACAAAGAGAACAATCCTTTCCTTCCCGCCACCCAGCTTAGAGCCCATCTTCCTCAAGAGAGAAAGCAAACAACCACTTCCAGCACGAAGCACCCTCTGTTTCACACATACATTTACACAAAGCTCGCAAGGAGACACAATTAAAGCAGGACAAGCTCAGCTGGTGGACACAGAGACAGGCAAGAAATAAGATGAACAATTTGCACTTTCACATGTAACATGGAACCTAGTTGATCATAGCTTCATATACAAATACCTCATACACATTCTACTCTTTTGCAAGCATACAGCAGGCAGATACTAATATAGGTCATACTCACTAAGATTTCAAACATAACTGTATTTGATTTGGTCAATGACAGCCTATGCAAGCTAGACATGGTAGCTTTACATCATTACCTCAGAGAAAAATCAAATATACAATGGATCAAGACCTTCTTGAACAAATTGTGTTCTTCACCACCAATATTACTCCTTGCTCTTCACAGAAAGACAAAGCAGTCAACACTAACTAAGTAACAGAGGCCAGCTTCCACTTGAAGATACTCACAGAAGACTCATGGAATTATTTTGTTTCTGAAAGGGTCCATGCAGCAGTGGCTGCTGGTACATAATCCATCGCACAAGGTGAGGGGAGAAGTAGAGGAAAGCAATGATCAAAGTTCTTCCCAGGAATGAGTGTGTTTTCCAGGTTCTCCCACTCCACAGACAGGGTGTAGAAGAACTAATAAAGAAACTTTAGTAGGAGGGAAGCCTTAACCTGATAAAAAACCCCACGTTATTCCACGACTGTGCAAACATCTCTGCTCTAAACACAATCCTGTTAGTCCACAGTTGGTCTCTATTTAGGGAAAAAAAAGGGGCAAAAAAGAAAAAAGGAAAAAAGAAAAAATCTCCTCCATTCTCCTTTTTCTCTTGAGGGTATACTTTCCAGCTCAATAAAGAGATTACACTTGTAATTTATTTTTCAGAGGCACTTGGTCTATTTTCCAAGTGACTCTGCATCCTAACTTAAACATATCCTATCATCTTCTAGGCCAAATTCGAGACATTTGCTGTTTCAGCATTCCAGAGCCCCAGCAGTTGAAACACAGGTCCTCACCATTACAATGGCACCACTTCTGTTAAAGCAAAAGTCCAAATATACTGAAGTTAATGGGAGGTTTTCTTCAAATAAGCATGACAGGATATACACTATGACTCTAAATTAGCAGCACTGCACCATCAAACTGAGCTGAGAACCCTTGGAAAAAAATCAGTCCACTTCAGTCAGTAAAGACTGAATCATCTGAATTATTTAAGTTGGCAGGATCTCCACTAGCACAGGCAGTCTTCTGGTAAGTAAAAGCCAAAGTTGCACGTGAGCAAGACCAAGGGGGCAGCAAGCTGGCCTCCCTTGTTCTATTGCTCTGTACACAGCAGCTGACACCTTCTCTGGGCAAGACCATACCCCTTACCCTTCCTGTCACAGAAGTCACCCCTCACACCCAACACGTCTTCTTCAAATAAGCCATCCATTATCACTCCCAGCTGAGCAAATGAAACCATTTCCTTTGCTAGAAAAGAACATATGTCACTCTCTTCCTTCTGAAATGCTCTCCTTTCCGCAGCAGGAACATCCTCCACTGTTACTCCATGTTGGGGATAGTAGAGAGGAGAGAAACTGGAGAGCTGTAAGTGGGGAACTTGGGCAAAAGGAGAGACAGTAATCATGAGGAGAGCATAGTGGAATAAGAAAGAGCCTTTTTACATTAGCCTGTTTCCTTTTTCCCTTGTAAAAGCACTGTCTTACCATCTGCAGTAAAAACCTCAGCAGTATTATTACCCTACCTGTTTAACTATTACCATTCTTGTCTGTCAAACTCGAACATTCTGCTGCTGACTTGAGACTTTCTTTTCAAAAAGGCAATGAGAGTACACCCTGTCCTACAGTCAGTATCTCCAAAACACATCTGGGAGACCAGCTCTTTTCAGAAAGAGGCAGAATTCAAAAATGCAGTCTTAATCCTATCTGGTGTAGCCCTTACAACATTAGTATTTCAAGGTGTTTTTCTTGAGCTGGCACATACAACTGACATTTGGACTTCTATAATTTAACACTCATCAGCATTAACAAGCCACTCTGCAGCCAGAAAAATGTGTTCCTTTGGTTTCGGCTGTTTTCTTATCTGAAAGAGACAGAAAGTCTGAGCAGGGCTCACCTTACAAACTCGCAGCAGCAGGAAGCAGAAAAGAGAAAACCCTGGGAAAACAGGAGGATTAAAAACGGGACAGAAAAAGCAAGAGAAAAAAAAGCAAAAAGTCTTTTCTAATTGCTCCACGGATTGGCTCATGGCTCTGCTGATGGACCAGCACTGACGGACTTACAGCTGTACACATCTGGCACACAGGTGTTTCTGTTAGCATTTGATAGCCAGACAGCAGCCAGATTTTCAATTGGGTTGGGAAGAAGAGATGAAACAACAGCAGGAAAATCTAAATACACATTCAGTGGTGCAAATCCAAGTCTTGACCAATGAGCTCTGCTATGCAGTTTTCTAGAGCTCTGCAGCCCAGACTAAATCTCTGGCCATAGCATGCACAGGGTCTCCCCAAGGGAAGATTCTTCTACAGTTATGTGGCAGACAAACTCAGCTGTTGCTAAAAGGGCAGCATTTGTCAGCACTCTTTTGACAGAACAAAGAATAGAAACAAACTCAGAATTAGAGAAACCTCAACCCTTATGCTGAAAAAAGCAGCAGCTCTATTCTCCCTTCTTTGCATTCTGCTTTCCTGACTGGATGTGGAAGGATTGCATTTGCTTTCTTAGCCACCAGAGCACACTACGAGCTTGTGTTCAACTGATTGTTCACCTTGATCCCCTGGTACTTTCCTGCATCATCGCTATAAGCAATTTTGTGTCATGCACGGAACCCAGATGTACTTCAGATGCCTTTTTGCTCAGGTTTCCAGTCACCTCATAGAACTCAGTGGCTATTGCTGCCTCTTCACTCAGCTGAGGTCCAGCTACAAATTTGACCCAGCTATTGTTAGGATCTGAGGCTTTCATGAGCTTACAAACCGCTAGCCTTATCAACCCAATGTTACTGTCACTCCTCACCATAGTGGCAGATACGATACCTTTTTGCCATAAAATCCCTCTCACGCCATTCACCAAGACGTTGTTCTGTGTACTTTATATCCTTTTACCCAGCCTTTCAAGCCCATCTGGGTTAAGCATAAAGCACGACTGACCTATGATTACAAGGGCCAGACATGTTAAAATACCGGAATAACATTATTATTTCTTTGATCCTTTCAAACCTCACCATTATCAGAAGCGTTGGTAAACATCTAATCAACAGACCACTTGAACCTCTTTGAGTAAACAGGCAACAGTAGCAATTCTTGTTCTGACACACCCCCAAATTTTCAAAGTTTAGCTTGCTTTTCCCAAGAGGAAGCATTAGAGTTCTTTAACAAATGCCAGCACTGAGCTACTATTAACACAGTAACCAGTGACTTCTCAAAAAGCTGTCATACCTGAAGCAGAGTAACTAAATATCACAAATGAGAAGACAGTATTTGTGACACCGATATGCTTACTGTTCCCTTCATTTAAAAGAGATTTGTAGCAAGCTAAAACCACTTGTAACTGCTTTTCAAACATGAGAATCTTTTATTTTAAGCAAACAAACATTAGAAAGATTATTGTGGGGTTTATTTAATGATTTAGCAATCTCAAAAGAACTATTCAATATGTAACATTTTTTAATCAAGCCTGTTCAGCTTCAGCTCGCCTATAATTGACAGGCATCAGAACTTTTGGTCCTCTTCACCTAACTTTTGTATCCTGCTTTTTAAAACCATTTCTGCAGCTCACTTTTATGCTTTTCTCTCCTCTCTGAGAAGCACTATTATCTTTAAATTGCATGCAAGACCACTGTTTTGGAAGGGAAGAAATAAAAAAAAATTTAAAAAAAGGAAAATAATAGATTGATACAGGTTAGTGTGGCTTTTACAACGGGTAAAGAACTTTGCCTTTGCATGTCCCATCTTCCTTTTCATTTTTTTCATTTTGGGTTATTGTGTTCTTCTGTTTGTTTTAATTCACTTGACTTTTGGAATGAATTTTACCATTTTGTCCATTTCACACCGAGGTTCCAATGAGGTGCAGCAAAGCTACCTTTCATTCATCTTGAATATGCTCTCTTCAAGCAACCTTCATTCAGGTTCTCTTTTCCAGTTTCTTTTCTGCCACTATCAGATTTCTGCCCATCTCAGCTTGACTGGAGAGGAGTTGGGAACATCAAGGATATGGATTGATTAGAATTAGGGTATTTAAGTCTCAGTACAGAACTAATGACAGACAGTTAAAACCCGAAGAGCTGCAGTTTAACAGGGCCATTTGAAATTCACACTTTAAACTGATCTTTCATGTCATTGAACATGAAAGCACCAAGCAACTCAAGAAATCTTACTCTTAGCACGTAGAAGTAAATTTCTGCCCACTTTATTCAAATCAGATGGAGCTTATCTGCATGCCATCTAGGAAACAAGAGAATTAATATTGTTCCTATCCACTGGGAGAGGAGATCACGAAGAAAACAGCCACTTCATAGCAATGATGAAGTCTCTCCCATGCACATTCACAGTCAGAAGCACATGAAAAACTGAACTGCAGTTGTCTCTTCTCTATGTTTCAATTTTGCATTAGGATAGATAATATTGCTAAGAATATGTAATTTGGAAATAGGAATGATTCTCCTCTCTGCACGGGTTCCCAAATCCTTGTACATGCAGAGCATTGCAAGCTGCATACAAGCCTGTTCCTACCACTCAGTGGCAGTCACATCTCACACTAGTATTGACTGGGGATTTCCATCAGCTTTTTACCTCAACTGAACTGAACATGATTCTCAATACTCACGGAGCTGTTACACGCCTTCTTTAGAAGCTATTTCCTTCATGGGAATGCACCCAGGATCAAGCAAGTAGGCACTGAGAAAGCTGAAGGGTTAGTTAAGAGATCTTGAGATGCTAAGAACTGTCCTAAGATAACTGTACAATCCTTTAGACTACAGAAGAAAAAGACAAAATAACTACTTGAAGCTGATGGTGAGACTGGAAGGTGATGAAGAAGGGAGAGAGGGAGAAACCAAGACAAAGACCTTTGAAAGAATTTTTTTCTCATAATTTCTGACACAAGCAATTTGATGGTCCATTGATGGGGCGAACAATTGCTGACCTAGAAAGAAGATCACAACTTTCCTATTAATGAGTTGTATGCCACCCTGCTTTCCCAAAAGACTTTACGGAAGTTGCGTAAGAGCATCCTGTAAGCAATATTGAGGTTTGACAGCACCTGCCTGAAACATCCTCCTTGACACATACCAGGCCTGCAGTGGGCTGCTGCTTGAAATAGCGGCCACATACTGGGTGTTGACAGTCACTCAGTGCACAGGCAGCCAAAGTCCCCTGCTGTCTAGCCATACAGGCTCTCACAGTCTCACTGCCATCTGGTAAATCTTTCCCCCTCAGTAACATTTGGTCTGTTATCATTATCATCTCCTTCTCACCCCAAGCCATTCACCCACAGAAGGGCTGCTCTGCTTCCTCCTGCATCAAGATTCTGCAAACTCCCATCGCATCCAAGATCAAACTACCCTTCAGTGACTCAGCCTCTTGGAAATCCCCTTTCTACCTCAGAGAGGGAAAAGCAGCACCTCCTGTTCCTTTCCTGCCAGCAATACAATGGCCATGCTCCCTTCCTGGTTTGCATAGCCTTTTGGAGTCCAGCCTCAGGCTCACCAGGCTTATCAGGTGCACAGCTCCCAAATACAGCAGATATCCTTAGACCTTTCTCCTGCTCCTCAGCTATGACACCCCACCTCACTCTGCACACTAATCCCAGATCAGATTAGTTGATACCATACACTTTGGGTGTGCATAACATTATTCATTATTTTTTATTAGCACTTGGGTTTGTTTTTATTAATACTGCGAACTGAGAAAAGAAAAATCCCAGTGCAATCCAGTGAAATTTAATTCTAACAGTTTTACATTATCTCAGGGTGACTTATGTTTGCTTGTGAAAGCTCCTCAGCTTTGATGTAATACCAGACAGTAACCAGATATAGTTTTGTATTTATAGCTGTTTCCATTAGCACAGTTATATTAAGGGCTTGTTAATGATCTAGTTATCAAACTGTCTAATTATGGTTTTGCTTAATTTCTTTTGTGCACATGAAATCACTTATAACTATTGCCTGTGATCCCTGGAACACCTAAAATGAGGTGTAACGTATCAAAGACTTGTCTTTGGAAGTGAAATTTGTATATGCATGTACACTTCTTTTATCACTTCTGATCTCATCGTATTCTACAGATTTCTCATGTACAATAGTTTAGATATATTGATTCCATTTTTATGCTTGCATAAAAATATTACAGACATATGAAAACAAACAAAAATGCACCACAAAAGTTAAAATCTACCTTCAGGGTGCTACGTGCCCCTAACCTTCATGCAGCCAACTCTAAAAGCATTAGAGCAGCCATGAAAGAACATTTATTCCACCTAGGATACAAGGCAAGAAGCAGGAGCACACCTCAGCTTTTCAGCTGGGAATAATTTCATGAGCAAAGTTGTTTGCAGATTTCCACTCCAGTTGCAAGATCAGCTTATGTTTTATTAGCACAGTATAAACATTTGTGATACACAAAGGGGAAGAAAGAGAAAAAACCAAAATCCTAAAGAAACTAATGAAAGTAACAGGAGTCTGAACTACTCTCAGCGCAAACTGAGTTACTCCGTCATGACTCCCTCACATATAGCATGAGGACAAACTGCCGTGCACAGGACACCTTTTCTCCAGGCAAAGCTCTTTTCTCCAGTCTTGGGGTAGTTGCACTGTTTAGCCATGCCAACACACATGGCAGAAAGTGTGTTATGACACACAGCCTTTTTTTCTTAAGTCTGCTGCAAACATACCTGCTCAATTTCATTACACTATGTCACTGTGTGACTTTCTACCCAAACTATAAACTCATGTGTATATTTCAGCATACGCTTCAGCTCCAATTCAGCAGACTGCCTGCATCTGCTGAGGCAGGAATTGCACAGGTTTTGGTATTTTGTGCCAAGAGTAGGTGATAGAGTCTGGCTTTGAGGGGCTGGTGAGTGCAGGAAGATGTGTGGGGAAGATAAGAAGCTGTGGTCAGGATAGAAGCGGTCGGGCTGCTGAGTGTGGCTTTACATGACAAGAGGAGAGCTCCAGCTCCACTCACCATGGCTTTTGCAGAACCTGCATTTGGCTGCTTCCGCGCCAGGTGATCCAAAAGGCACCTACTGCACCAGCACTGGCTCAAGCTGATGCAGCTGCATGATATAAGGCTGCCCTGAGGGAAGGTACTGGCTTGGGTCCAGAGGCTGATGGGCGACTTGGCTGCCAGGCATCCAGTGATGTGGGTATAGAAGAAACCTTCATGAATCTGAAGCCAACTGAAGTCGGTATAGAGTACAATACGATTCTGTGGGCCACAGTCAGCCCCCTGAGACCACCACTGCTTCTGAACACTCATAGCTAGGAGCAAGCAACATGTAAGATTTACCAGTGACCTTCTCTAGGCTGGCAAATGCTCTATTTCAATACATATCTTTACAGACAGATTAGAGGAGCTTTCGAGTACAGCTAATAACCTCTTGTTGTTGTCACCTATTAAACAAAGAATATCACAAACTCAAAAAGTAGGCATTGTTTCAGTACAGAACTATTGGGTTTGTTCAAAATTACTCACACTGTGAAACCCCAGGCTGTCACAGCCTGTATCCCATCCTCTGCACCCTCACAAAGTCCCAAGAAATTCAAATGGTGAAGGATGCGATAGGGCTCAGCTGGAAAGAGTTCTCACCAAGGTCTCAATGAAAGCATTCAGAGCTGAAGGAGGCCAAGCACTCCCCTTCTCACATCCATTCACTGTGAACAGAAGCCTCAAGCCCTTGCTGAGGGACCACAGGGGACAGGCACATAATGAGCCCTCACTGGCAAAGAGCTCAGTGTTGCTGGCCCCCCATGACACCGATCTACAAGTGTGGGCTAAAAACATGCCTAACCCATTCTCACCACAGCTCACGTTCTGTCCTGATTAAGCTGACTGCTGACAAGCCCAAGAGGGGATCAGCCTCTTGACTTGTGTGGTCTGATGAAGGCTAAGATTACAAATCTTTTTCCAAATAGTCCCCAAGTGAGCCACACACACAAAAAAAAAAANGAAGTGAAGACACTGATTTGGAAAAAAAAAAAAAATAGAAGGAGGGGAAAAAACTTCCGGTAGAGGCTAGTAACATTAGCCAGCCTTAAACAAAAATACAATGTACCTCAAGTTACAGTTTCGGATGAAAAGCTCTCTAACCAGTGGGGAGGAGTATGGCTTTCCAACTTTTGTAAAGATTAAAAGATGCTGATCATGAGTTCAGACTAATACAGGTCTTCTTGTGCACCCAGTCATGGCATAATCAATAGGGAAATGGGAATCACATCTGAATGAACAAAGCTAATAGTTCTAGAAACAGTCACTGCCACTATGACACTGCTCTTGAAATACACTAAGGCTAATCATCCTCTCCCCTCTACCCAAGGGCACCTCCTGCAATTAATCTACAGAGTAACCCTCTAAATCAAGCTCCAGGTTTCTCCACTACTGATCCAGGTTTCTAGTGCTGGAGCGAAATCCAATTTAAGAAAATTTAGACATATCTTCTTAAGTAGAAATCATTTACAGTCAGGAGAGTAACCCAATGGCCTCTTAAAGTACTCTCTAAGAATTTCAGCAACCACTGATTAAGTAAACACATTTTTAAATTTACATACATGCACAATTCATGCAACCTGAAAAAAAAAATCTGTTTTTTGTTATTTATTGACAGACAAGCTGACATCTGGATTTAGATTTTTAAAAAACTAACTAAACAAACAAACAAAGACAATAACGTTAACATCATCCGAGAAAGATGCTTCAAGGGAAACAGTGCAAGGAAGGGGGAAACAAGGAGTTGTTATTTTACTGGTTCAAATTTATTTTCATCTGAATAGCTAAAAGCTACATATCCAGAATGAAAATAATTGTGAGAAAACTCTCCTACCACTGAATTACCTTGTTTTCCTTAGTTTCTCTTCCAGAGCTTGGATCTCATTTTATTATTGGTCTCTATTTATCTCTTATACACATCTTTACTCCTCCTGATCCAGACAGACACAGCCAGTTCCCATCAGAGATCATTCTTCTCTGAAGGAGACAAGGCACAAGGTAAGGAGCATAATGTCCCGGAATTAGCATCAAATCTCACTATTTCTATTTCTAGTGCTGGAGCGAGTGAGTTGCACTGGGATGGAGATAAGATTGAGAGTCAGAGGGCTGAAAGAGCCTGAGCAGCAGAGATTAGAGGTGCCACTGTGGTTTTAGGCCAGATTCCCAAAGCACGGCCATATGAAGCATTTTGCAGCCGGCTCCCACAGCAGTATCTGCATCCCCGACCTTGGTGCCTACAGGCCTCAGATAAGCCATGAGGAGCAGCAGGGACTCTTGAGCAGTGACACCTGGCAGGGAACCACATAACCTTGCAAAGAAAAGCTGCCAAGCAAGAGGTTGTTTATTGCAGTTCTAACCTCCAGAGCTGTTCTTCCAGGATCATTACATCCTCCCAGACTGCTAAGGCAGCCACACCATTCTCTCCACACAGCTGCACCCCTTTAGGCCACACCACTCAGCAGGAGTCTTTCGGGGTTTAAGACCTCCATCTCCTCAGAAACTGCACCGTCCACCTTCACGCATGGCAAGATAAGACACACTATCTATTGTTCTTGCAGGAGGCGTGCTGCTGAGCAGCCATCTCTTGTGGCCCCAAAGTCCAGCTCACCATAGCAGATGGGAAAAGAGAAAGAGAAAGCAGCCACCAAGTAATTAATATACTACAAAAATGATTGTCCATTGCCAGCCTTTCTACTCAGGACCTGAGCAAAGGTTACAGACTGTCCTACAATAATGCACTCTTTGTTTGTATTCACTTTCTCTCATGAGCAAGTAACACAGGCAGAAGATCCCTAGCATACTGCACTACTCAAGCTAGCAAAAACATGAGCTGTGTCCCATAGGAAAAGCAAACTGCATCTGCAGGCTGGAAGCTGCGTGCAAGGACCCGATTCCTATATGCCAACAGACCACTTCAGAAGCATACAGTGGCTCCACCTAGTATGTTGTAAAGTGGAGGAGATTTTTTGTCACCCATACTTCAGTTTTGCAGTTGGATATACAGTTGCACATTATTTGACATTTATTAATTATTTTGACATTTTTAATTACAAGCATTTTAGCTATTTTTGCAACCATTTGTAGAGTTTGATATTAATAACCAGAACTGTGGCTCCAGCTCACAGTATCTGTCTGAAATTATTTTATCATCAACACTACACAAGCTACATCTAAGGTCTTCTAGGGTTTTCCAGATGTGATACTGGAACACTGGGATCTTTTTGTTTTATTAATGCTTACAGAGTCAAGCATTGAGGACTCCACTGATTACCAAAGGGACTGGCAGTCTGGAGTTACGGGGAAGTTCAACTCCCCTCCCTCCCCTAATTTTAAATGCTTTTCGTGTTCTCAACTAAACCCTGCATTTAGTATTGTAATTTAACTTACTCTCCCAAGTTACCATCCATAGAATGTTTTCTGGCATGCTCACAAAATTCCACCAGAGACCTTTTCTGGCATCCACTTCTGTAGCATTTTCTGAATTTAATATGCAAAACTTAAGGGACATGGAAAGGGAAGGATTACAGAGACATCAGTTGGTATGCAGTGCAAATATAACTAATGAAATCTGACACATGTATATACATTCAGAGTTTTTATGGCTTTAAAAAAAAATAAACATCGAATACACCACTATTTATTAAGTTCATTTTATTTCTAGGGAGAATTATACCTGCCCAGCTAGAACATTCTATACCATCTTCCACAACAGATGTGAACCTCTCACTCCCCACCCAACCTTCTGCCCCTGTTCCCAGCCAAGCTTTTTACAAAATTGCTTTCACACTTATACTTGGCAGCAATGTCAGACATATCAGATGCATAAGGTGTTTGCAGCCCTCTTACACACAAATAAGCACTGAAATGCCTCTGTCCTGAACTTTGCTATGGCTAGTTTCCTCATGTCCATGTTGGTATTTTTAAAAAATCTACACAGAAAAGTGCCTTTGCTATTTAATAGCATATAAAGTCAGCTCTCAGAGGGCAATACAGAAAGAAATCTCAAACGTTTGAAGACAGCACAAGTTATTCCTCTCAATCATGTTTAGAAGTGTTTTTAACTTCAAGAAGGAAATCCGCAGTGCAATGAATAAATAATTCTGACCTCCTCTTGCAAAACCAGTCCCAAACAGAAATTGCAAAAGCATGCACTTCCTATACTCTCCTTGCCAGGTCCCCAGTTCTGGCTGATCCAAGAGTACTTGTGGATTCTTGAGTAAGAGAAGCAAAGCAACAATGACAGAACAGCTGAGTTTGGAAGGGACCCCTGGAGGTGATCTCAGTACAACCTTCCTGCTCAAGTAGGACCACCCAAAATAGACCACCTAGGACCAGGTGCAGTCCAGACGGCTTTCGAACATCTCTAATGGACTCCACAACCTCTTTGGGCAACTTGAGTCAGTGCTCAGGCACCTGCATGGTGAAAGTGTTTCCTCATGTTCAGATGGAAGCTCCTGACAATTTTCCTCATTTCTTTTGGTGCAATCCAGATCTGTGTGGGCTATGGCACCTGGCAGAACAGATACTCAAGTCACCATCTGGGACAGGATTGCTAAAGATTCCCCATCTTTGTACATACTTACTACACATCACAGCAACCACTACTGAAAGTCACTCTCGCTTACTTCCTCAGATGAGGGAATCCTCAGGCTTCCTTTACAGTGACAGAGCAGAAATCACCTACTGTACAAGTACAAAGTGGGCTCAGAACTCATATGATCAGGTCTACTGTCAAATACATTGTGGCACACTCCAAAGCAGGAGCAAATGTGCAAAACAGTGCCGTGCAGCCCTGTGGGACATGCTCTGCCTGGGTGGGAAGCAACTACGGTCCTGCTGACAGATACAGGACACTGCCTTAAGTCTTAAACCTATTCTTGATTCAATGCATTAAAATGCCTTTAGGTCTCATCTCAGGAAAGTGATTCCCACGTCACGTTTCATTTGCAGCTTTAGTACATGACTCAAGAGATAAATCCATGAAACAGATTGCCGAAGTCACTACGAGCAACGTCTAAAACAGAAAGAATTTTTTAGGGTAAAGTCAGTAGTCCGCAACCCAGCGATTCTCCATGCAGCCAAACAAGGCTGTAAAGGGACTTCACAAGGAGGGACATATTTGAGTCGTAATGGCTCATAATGTGCAGTAACTTACAGAAACGTTGTCCCTTTGTCTTCTACGAAGTTCATTTCATTTTAAAACAAGTCTGAAAACAAGTAAATAGTATAAGAAGCAGCCAAGATGATCATTTTAAGCGGTATCACAGCAGTCCTATGCGCAGAAAAATCCCATGTGAGGGAAATGTGTGTCACAGCTACCACAGAGCTGCAAAAAGGCTTGGCCAACAAACACGGCGTCTGAGTAGCCATGCTGCAGACCCACGGCACCCTGCTCACAGCTGGGGAGCTCCCTGACTTGGACCATGTGCTTTGATGCCAGTACAAAATTCAGTTTCCAGAAGATGTTTGCGATACCACCCTCTCAATTCTGCTCCTGGAGAGCACACAGGCACCATGCAGATGAAGAGCTGTGGTGCTGAACAGGCCCCATCCCCTTCCCTGCCACCCCCTCAACACTCTCCTGCTCCTTTGAGCTCCCCAGGGTTTCCAGCTACCAGAAACTTCTTAGAAGTCAAGATACCACTGTGATATGTAAGTGACTAGAAAAAAAAATTAAAATAGAAACCCTATAAAGCTAAAAATAGATGTAAACTATTCTGGTATTGGTTGGGTGGGGGAGATGGGGAAGTAAAACACAGTAACAAATCCAGATATAATGTGACTTACTCCATGGAACATCTTTTCTTGATTATGTTTATTAGAAAGCTCCTATCCAAAACCTCAAATTACCCTAATTTGAAACACATTAGATTTTTTAATGTAAAATACTAACCAAAAGAAACTAAAGACCAAGAAGGAATCCAATGTTTTGCCTCTAATGATAAACAACTTTCACTGCAGTCAGAAAACAAGAGCAGGTTTTTAGCTCTTTAAAGTGCTCTATATCCTTTAAAACACTCAGGGCCTGGTCTTGCTCACACTAATTCTGTTAGTACTGAATTTCAGGACTGAATCTTTCCACTTTCCCTCCACACACAGTCGTGAAGTTTTCCTTGACTCCTCACTCTTCTATAAGTACTGCAGAGGCATGCAACAACTTTACTTTCTTTCCAGCCTTTTGTGAATTAAAAAGAAGCCCTTCCATAAAACATAGGATTTCTCTGTATATGGCACTTCAAACGACTATCAGCAAACATAGCACACTGCAGTTACCATGAAGGAAACACTAGAAAATCACTGCGTGCTGAGAATTCACTCTCTTTGCCACTGTCCCCGAAAAATGGAGAAAATAGTGTTCTCATTTAAAATCAGAGAAGCTTAAATAAGGAAAAATTTGGTTCTTTGAGCATTTCATTTTCCCCTTTCAAAAGGAACAAACAGAAAAACAAGTTTCTGGGACCTTGTCTCTGACCATGTTTTCCTTACATAAGCAACCTTTGACCAAACAGCTGAGCAAATTAATACCATCGAGTTAGTTGTTTGTTTCCTCAGCATCCACTTCTTCAAAACAGCTCCTGAGTATCAGTCTCGCAACTGAGGCATAGTTTGAAAAGGTCTAACTTTGAAAGAGCTACTGCTCAAGACTTTAACTTTTATTAACAGAGCTTCTAACCAACATCCTGCCAGCTTAGCTGTGCATGTAAAGAAGATTCAACAGATAATTTATTTTTTAGGTATGGCGGAGAAACATTAATAGATGGAGGGTGCTGACTGAAGTGAAACACAACCACTAGTGTGCAGACATTATGAAAGTGGATATTTGGACATTTTGCTCTGCCTAAATTCTACTACACTCACCACTACAGTATGCAATCATCTTTTAGCTCTAAAATTAAACTGTTAGTTTTCATCTTCTCTCCAGATGGAGAAGCAAATAAAATGGAGTATGAACACTTTTTCTGACATAGCAGGTGCTTAGACCAACAGACGTCAACCACACAAATCACGATATACTCAGCTAGAGAAAATCAAATCAAAGAAATTACTTCATATGTGGAACAGGCTACAGGGAGATTTGCAATGAATTTTACTGAGACTCACCCTCAAGCTGAGTGCACAAGGGCTATATTTCAACCAGAAATATGCACTTTCGTAGTTTCAGTCTGACTAGCCTTGGATATTCAGTTTCTACTCCACAAGTTTAATTAACAGTTCAGTTATGCTAAGCCCACTCATGAGCACTCCAAGTTTGACACTGTTTCACTGGAAGTCATCGCACAGAGGGGAGAGCAGGTTGCATTGCCGAGGAGCTACGCTCGAGCAGTAGCAGAAATGCTTCTGCAATAGTAGAAATTTGTCAGACTGAAGGCTCTGTGCATTGCACATTTCTTTACGCATATCCATTTCACCTTTTAAGCCTAATTTAAATCTTCAAGGTATACACAAAAGCTCAAAGTTACAGATCTATGCCCCCCCAAGCTATGTTCCATGTGGCACAGACTAGCTAACAGATACCACTCAAATTCTGCTACTTCCTCTACTGGATTAGCACTCATAATTTAAAAAAAGAAAAAATTTGTTTTTTGCTTTGACCTCCCTAAAGTTAAGTGTCTCACAAATCCACAGACTAGCAAGGGTACGCTGCAAGTCCTTCTCTTGTATGTTACCATGCAGATCATCACTGTGCTTGACAAGTGACCAAAGCCCAGCCATCAAGGAACAGAGGGAGACCATACTAAACACAAAACTAGAAGCAGTTACGCCTCACCTGAAAGCCAGATCCTGCCCAGGTGGCAGATCAACTAGCACTTATGTGAGGGGAGGGAGTATATTAATTTTTTTTTTCCACCTGCCAAGACACCCTCAGTGAGCTGATGAGATATCCATTTTTCTCCATCCAACATAAGATTTAGAGCATTTTACGAAGCAGGCTGTTAATGTACGACCAGAAACTCAACATGAGGGGGATACAGCAAGCCAGTGCGAATGGAATTCATGCAGGAAGTTGAAGCAAATGGAAAAGAAAATCAAAACAGTCAGCAAGGCAAAACTTTATCGACCAAGGAAAGACTCATTCATCACATAAAAAGTTCAGCACAGAAAATATTAGCCTTCCTAACCTGGAATCTGTGGTAAGGTCAGGATCCCTCATTCAGGGATCTCTGAATGACAAGTCCAGCTACTTCAGAGATAAGATTTTTTTTTAGTGCTACTAAAAGACAAATACCTGGAACTGGTTTTTGCTGGTGCAAGCACACTTTTCGTCTTCGGAATCCATGTGGAGTCTGAGAACCAGATCTTTAAATTATAGCTCTTCACACACTTGGCAGACTTTGGGGCACAGTTACAAGTGAAGTTGAATTATTTTGTGACTTTCATAGTTCTGTTACCACAACTTTAACCTACTCTGAAAAGCTGACAATTACATGTATCTCGAAAAGACAAAACCAAGAGTTTTAACAGTTCCTCACTGACACAGCAATACATCCAAAGGTAACATCAGACATGAAAAGAGAATATGACTCAAAAGATTTCAATTCAGTTCATATCTGAACAGCATTTGGACAGCATCATAAAGCCATATACAAAGATGGAATACTCTGACATCATTTGAGCCTAAGTACACATTACATTCAGAGGAGGAAAACAGGTCACCTTTAAGAGTGTCTGAGTCGGTAAGGAGGACTGTGCCTTCCTTCACTGACTATAAAAATACCCTAAATACATCAAACGGTTTGACCAAGCATAATACTGCACGTAGTTTAGCAAGGCTAAAATACTGAAATACATTCCAAGTCATTTTCTCCACTGAAAAAGCAAAATTGTTCCTGGTGACTTATTTACACTGATTCCTAATACAAACAACCATCCTGAAATCCCCTAAACACAACGGCAAAGACTTTGCTTTGACCAGCTTTGCTTACATTCTCCCAGAAGTATGGACACTCCATATGAACATTCCAAATGGTATCTACGCAGGGGAAAGGTCACAGGAATACAAGGAAAAGAAAAATACTTTATTTCCCAAATTGTGAGAAAATGTCACAAAATAATAGAGTATAAAAAAATACTACACTTCTCTCTTCCACAGGCAGTTTGAAAAGGAACATGGATTAAACTCAATGAAGCAGTCTAGCACCAGATAAAGTCCACAGATCGCGTCACTTTGTTTCAGTTTAGACTCTTACCTTACACTTGTCAGACCATTTTTTCACTTCGAAAAACATCACCAGGATAAAGGGGCTCTTGAGATCACCACACAAAGCACATGTCTATGCTACGAAGGATCATACAGTACTGTCAAATACAAATCACAAACAAGCAACTTACCCTCACCTTAAGTACAAAAGAACTGTGATTTCTGCTATCTCTCATCCTTTAAATCAGCTTAGGCACTAAAGAGTAATTCCACCTACTACTCAGAGGAACAAAGGCTAATGAAATGGTTTATGGCTTGGCTCACACAGTTCCTAAACGACCAGAAGGCTATTCCAAAAAACATACCCTTTAAAGTGTTTGGAATAACTAACATGAATAACAGAAGTGTAAGCAACACTCTTGAGATGACAGAAGAACATCACACTTGTAATTTTTTTCTCCATTAGCCCACAGATTGAATATCAACCTTGGACTTCCCTTTGGTAAAATACTGGTAAATGAAGCATAGTCAGGCATTCCCGCCCCTCTGGTCTAACTAATGACAAGCACAGGAAAAGGAGCAGCATCTCTCTCATGAGAGGATGAATCTGTCACTGCTGTGGCAGGTGTGTTCATATCCAAGAAACTTCCAGAGAACACAACCAGGTTAAACTGAGAGCCTCTGCAGAGTCAGGAACCAAATCCATATATTCCAAATCCTGTAAAAAGGTATCAGTTGTCTTCAGCTAAGGTAGGAGGATGCTTTAAAGACTATTCTGTTAATACTGAACAATCAAGGAATTGAATGTTTGTCCCTGCTTAATTTGCTGTTCATTAACACTAAAGCCATTTAATTTACAAAATAACTACAGCAAAAACTGTAAATATGTTAAAATTAGATATAGATTTCTGAATTCTGAAATGCACAATAGTCTCACACAAATCTGCTTTATGAAATGGTGATGGCTCCTTGGGATGTGAAAGCACAATACCAAGCAATATAGATGTTATGCAAGAGCATAAAAGAAGAAAAAAATGCAAACAACCCCCACACACACCTTCCATTAGGATAAAAACCTTCCCATAGAACAAAAACCCTCACAATAATCAAAAACAGTAAAGCAAACTACACTAGTGTATATAAAAACGAACAAAAAAATTGCTGTAAAATTGAAAATTTACAGCTATTTCCAGACCAGTGTGGCTAAAACTTCTGCAATAAACAGAGTTCCAACTAACATCGAAGTGGCCTTTTCTGCTGGCTGTAGATTGATTTTCTTTGGGCTTATCCTTGAAAGCAATATATCTTCCTGAATGGATCTCTTTCACTCCTGTTCTCAGGAGCAGCAGATTCACAATTTATCGAGGTTCTTCAGCAAAATGAAACTGCTTCAGCTTTAGCATCATGGACCCTTACAATTGTTGGGACTTCAGCACCTACTCACAAAAAGAAGAGAGAAAGACTAGAGAATTTCTGATCTGAAATTCACTAATGACCTGCTTGCCCTCACAAACGTGTTTCTGACAGCTACAGTGCTGATACAGATTAGCAGAGAGTTTAGAATCATAGAATCATTTAGGTTGAAAAACACGTTTAAAATCATCGAGTCCAACCATTAACCCAGCACTGCCCAGTCCACCACAGAACCGTGTCCCTTGGTGCCACCTTTACATGTCTTTTAGGTACCTCCAGGGATGGCAACTCAACTATTTCCCTGGGCAGCCTGTTCCAATACTTGTCAACCCTTTCTGTGAATAAGCTTTTCCTAATATCCTATCTAGACCTCCACTGGCACAGCTTGAGGCCATTTCTTCTTGTCCTGTCACTTTTTACTAGGAAAGAGAGACCACCACCACCTCACCACAATCTCCTTTCAAGCAGTCGTAAAGAGCGACAAGATCTCTCATGAGGCTCCTTTTCTTCAGGCTAAACACTCTCAGCTCCCTCAGCCATTCCTTATAGGACTTGTGCTCCAGACCCTTCCCCAGCTCCATTGCCCTTCTCTGGACACCCTCCAGCACCTCAGTGTCCTTCTTGCAGTGAGGGGCCCAGAACTGGACACAGCACTCGAGGTGTGGCCTCACCAGTGCTGAGTGCAGGAGGAAAATCACTGCCCTGGTCCTGCTGGCCACGCTGTTGCTCATCCAAGCCAGAATGGCATTGGCCTCCTTGGCCCCCTGGGCACATGCTGTACAACGGAAGTTTGGCAGGCATCTCTTACACATTTCCACAGTTCTGGTGAAATTTCCCAGATCATATGCAGCTCTTCAATAATTCAACTTCACAGTGGAATACATTTAGAAGCAGGAAAAAGAAAATTGCATTTAATAAGCATCTTTATACACAGCCTAAAACCCAGTGCTGCCTACATCTGGACAAAGTACAGCAACTGATTTTAGAAACAGCAGGTCTGGGTAATACTCAGATGGGAAATAACACGGGAATCCTACGTACTGGGGGGAAAAAACCCACATACACTATTGAATATTGGGTCACCACTGAATACCTGATGAAAAGGAATTAAAACTGAAACTGTCTATATGCAATAGCACATTTAGCTACAGGGATACGAGCACAGCACTTTCAGACACATTACAATCTAAGCCTATCATCTTTGCCACGCTAGAGCAGGAAGAACAGTGTTAAGAGGCAGAAGGGTGACCCATATCAATACAAGGAATCAAGATTCCACTCATCTTCAGGTCTTTATGGACAGATAGCACGATCAGAAAAGTCAGGAAGTTAGAATTTCTATCTCCCCCATTTCTTTAAATGTAGCACCAAGGCAACCTAAATGGTGCTGAGAAGAGTAAAGAAGAGGTACTACAAGTCAGAAAGAAGCAACCTACAACACTTTCCTAAGGGATGGTTTTACCATCAGCTCAGCACCCAAGTCTCACAGCCCCTCATGTTTGCTTATAGAGCTCCTCTCTATTACTGAGTACCATGAGTACTGCAGTCCTGGGCTTTTCCCCAACAGAGTTCAGCTACCAAAAAAAACCCAAAAAAACCAAAATAAACAAAAAAAAACCCCACAAAACAACAACCGAACAACAAAAAAAATAACACCCCGGAGTATGGAGATCAGGAGACAACAAATGGACCCTCCAGCTCTTAGACTGACAAGTTAGGTGGGTTTGGCCATAATGGTAGCTCTGCTACTTGAGCACTTGATACATTGCCCTACATACTTTAAAACAAAACGTTAAAATTAAATAATAAAAACACAGTCTTTCAACCAGCCAACGCATCCACCTCGTCTGAGGGTTTATCCACAGTCTCGCCACGTTGCTCCACTGCCCCGCTTCTCTGCAGCACCATAGTTACCTCTAGCTAAAATCCAGCATCCAGGAGTACACAAGGGTACTACGACGTGCCTGTTTTATGAGACTAACAGGGTTAGGTTGCAGCCTAAATAAAACATGGCAAAGTTAAATGAGGGTAGACTGACTCTGGCATATAAAAGGATGCCAAGTAGGCCACAACCTCTACACTCAGCTGCAGCTCAACTGAAATGCTGAAATGGAAATGAAAAATTGAGGAGGTTTATCTAGTGAATTGTAAAAAGCATTGTGAAGAGGGCTTTGAGGAGTTGTCACTGGAGTAAAGTATCTGTCTATATGGCTTTAAAGACACAAGTCTCTGGGCGATAAAACTAAGAGGAAAGTATGGAAGAGGGCACAAGAAAGAAGCAGAGAAATAGTTCCCACTGGAAAAATATCAGTCCCCCCTCTTATCGCACCTCCTCTCAAGTCATTCCTCTTGGCTTCAGCAATACCTACCACAGCAGGCTGAGAGTCAGCCAAATTGTTCACAAATTCCAATTCAATGGAGTGACAACAAGAGCAAAAATTCGGAGAAAAGGTGGTAGGAATGTTGGGATAAAAATGGAAACCCATCATCAGCCTGGTCTCTTTTATTCAATACCAGAAACTTACTTGTTTCTAAGTTATCTTCTCCAGCAGTGGTGGAGACTTAGCACCTGACTTTGGAAGCAATTTCTGCAGAGGGATCAGGCTCCAGGGAGTCCCTTCACAGGAAGTCACAAGAAATGTCTCAGGAATTAAACCTGAAAAGGTTGCTTGCAGCCTGGTAGATGTTTTTCAGTTTGTCCTCTGTGGGTCAGCAGAGAAGCAGGCTAAAAATAGTGTTTTCAGGCACAAAAAGGAAGTGTTCTTGCTCCTTGCAATCGTGTTAAAAGGAGTCTTGGTGCCAATTTTCATTTTTTATTTGTTTCTATGTCAATTAAGTTAGCATACTAATTATCTTACAGAGTGCAGAAGACATTATAGTAAAGAAACCTCAAAATGTACAGGTTGGATAGAGATGAAAAATCCAAGTCCTTGGTGCCAAGCTGATTTCATGGTTGGCTGTTATGCCTGGCACATGGCCAAAAAGAGGTGCTTCTTAGTAGTGGTGTTTTTCAGGGAGTTGGATTTTTTTCTTTTTTCTATGAAGACTGAGCAAACAGCAGAGCCAAACATTGTCTCCTGCAGTTCAACAGGTTTCCATTTACACTGAACATCATAGACCTGGGCAGACAAATAAGGAGCAGTAAATCCCACCCAGGTGCATTATTCGTGACAGGTCACATCTCTGAAGCTGCCCTATCCTATATCCCAGCAGAAAGGCTGCAATGCTCACAAGTCCCCTGTCAGCCCTCAGGTTGGGTTTATCCTCTCTCCTCCTCTCTTCCAGCTACATTAAACCATCTGTGCTGGAGTGAAATGGCTCCCTGCTTCTGATAGATTGCATTTATGGCTGCCCCTGGAATATACTAGTTGTACCAAAGGGATACCATTTCAGCATCTCCATGCCTTACAATTTTATTAGCATCTGGCAGCTACTGTCTGTCAAGTGCAAGAAAGAAATGCAAAAACATGTCTCTGAAACAAAGAGATGAGCTGTAAAATGGGAGTTTTTTGTTTTAACTAAAAGCCAGTCTCTGAGGTTTCTTCCCATAAACATAACCAGCAAAAGACTTTCACTTTAGAAACAGAGGTGAATTGCCATCAACTTTGCGGTAAGTAGGTACTTTGCAAGCAGCACCGAGAGAGAGTTCAGGGGAATCTGTTCTCTACCACATGCAGAACACAGCCCAGCCACCTGTGGATACGCCTCAGCCTCCAGATGCAGGGGGCCTTGCCTCAGTTCTTGGGCAACGGGCAGCTGTCAAATCATTGAGAGAAGTCAACAAGACTCCCACAGTTACACTGCAATTTCATCGCCGCCACCACCATTCTGCATATATCTCAGTATTCAGCAGTATCTCCTTTAAAATTATGTCTATATTTCTGCTTTACATGTTCTGTTCCAGCCCTTTGACTTCTCTCAAAACCACAAGAACAGTACAAGAGTGACCAGAGCCAGAGCCAAATCTACATTGCTGTGCTTTTCAAGAATGGGACTTCCAAGAGGACACAGCAACTCCAAGTCAGTGATAAAATTCACACTGCTGCCAATAACCAAAGAGTTCAGTCAATGGTGAAATAGTCACCTTACTCGTCTGCTGATGCAATACACACCCTTTTTTGAAACCTCTTCTCCCACGACTTCCAGCTGAGAGATTCTGCAATCAGTATCTATAAGGTACCCACCAAAAAAGCCTATCCAAAACTTTTCCATGCAAGACGCGCTTGGAGGACAAACGCAGAAGAGCGGCGCTCACAACTCCATTTACAGAGCAGCAGGTTCCACAGGGAATACCACTGCCAAAACTACAAAGTTTCAGACACCAAAATTTGGCCTGCTGTTGTAGAGAATGTCTTGGTGCCACTGCTAATCAGATGGAATGAGAATATCTCTCCAGAGTTTGAAGAGTCAGAATACTTTAATTCTTGTTATACGTGCCTATGAAATACAGTATATTTTGCTTCCATCTTCTGTGTCCTCACCCTACAAAAGTCTGGATGTTTGTGTAAGGCATAGGCTGTTTCCTACCATCAAACTCTTACGCAGAATACCATTGTCTCAACCACCAAGCAGTATACTCAGTTGCCCAGGGAGAAGTTTTATCTCCTCATACAAAATGGTTCTAAAATGGCAAACTTTCTCCTGAGTCCTGCAATGGCCACTCTGCCTCGCTCAGGCAACATGATTTGAACCTATGAGTTACAAATACATTTAACCAAATACTCTGACAACACATTTTGTTCTCAAGAATCTCTTATTTTCCCTGATGTTGCACCTCAGACTCCAGGAAAGCACTTTCCCCATGGAAGTTGTGCAAGCACTTTCCACATCAAGTTTGCTCTGACAACGGCACTATCCAACAAAAAGTTTGTTCAAAATAAAAATCACTTGGTATTTCTGATTGTATAGGGATGGGGGAAAGGAAATCAGCAGTCCCCAGGTAGTCACAGGTCAGAGGGATTGTGTATGGCCAGTTTGCCCTCCAATGGCTACAGAAACAATAGAATTTCTTCTACACTGGACAGCTTAAGGACTAGAGTCAGGACCTACACATTATTGCACAGGCAAGGTTCTTTGCCTGAGCCCGCTAATGGTAACGTTCACACAGAGCACATTTACATGCACACAATATTTGTGGGATGTCTCTCATATCTCATCTTCTCTGAAGTTTTTCTTATTTTGTCTTTGCAGGATGCAATTTTATTTTGAATATATAAGATCCAAACCACTGTTGATAGGATATTACTTTTTTATTTTGCCCATCCCCCAACAAGTTCATTCTAAAATGAGAAAACTCAGCTAACCTGATGGAAAAGAACACCATAACAGGATTTGATCTCACTTCCTTTGATATGTGAAACAAATACAGTTACTCCAGGAGACTTTGAGAAACACTTATGGAAAATTACAGGTGATGAATAACCCACAGGAAGACTTATTTTGTTCCCTGAATGCAATACTGAGAATTAAAATAATAGAAAAGAAAGGCTACTAGATCAAATCATATTTTGGTGTCTACCAAAAGCTATATTCATTCCAATTCCCATGATATTTTCCATCTGTTTCTCCAAGCTTTGCTTCATCAAGTACGAAAAAAATTGATGAATCCATAAGCAGGTCAGATACTGTAACTGGTTTTGTTCAATACCTAAGTATTTCTATCACAAATTCAAAGAACAAACCCAATTTGCCTGGCTCACAAACACTGTCCTGCTGTTTTCCCTTGGACTAGCCACACAAACAAAGAAAACAAAAATTTTCCAAGATTACTACAAAATTAGTATTTTATTCTTGTTTCATTTTTATACGCAACTAAGAACCAATGCAGTGCCCATTCCAAGTCCAATACAAAACAGCCAATACTGAGAAACAGACAGCAAGGAGCCCAGGACCAGTCCTTGTTCTGTTCTTTGGAAGAAATGGATCCATCAGCCTAAAAGGAATTGCAGGGCTTTACGAAAAGCAGTATAAAATACATAGCAAGTCTTTTCCTGTCTGACAGTTAAAAACTCTTTTGTCAATAGATTTAAATTAAAATCTTGATTTAAATTAGAAAAAGTTAGGCTTTTAATGTTTGTTGCACACTAGTGCATGTGTTGCACACACTTCTTGTGTATCTGTCCTTATTAAATAATCACACGAAGGACTGTGCAACAAAATTTGCACTACAAGAGAACAGAAATCCAAGACAAACATGATCCGACCAGGTCATATATCATTTGCTTGTAACAGACCCAATACACCACTCCGACAAAGTCATGTTACCAATCTTGTGCTGAAGACTTCAGGGATCACCTTCATCACAGCAGTTAATGGCACAAATAAATCTTGCGATGAAACTCACAGGATTTTTTTTATTAAATTTTTTTTTTAAGAAACAAAAAATGCAGCAATTCAAGGCTTCCAAAAAGGCTTTCACAGAACAGTTGCATGGCTACTGGAAGGAACTTGAAGATACAGTCTCTACCACCTCCTACTGCACAATGTCTACATCTCTCCAAGCCATTTTTTGGTGATAGTCCAGAGATGATAGGAACCACAGACTGACACTAGGCAAGGGCATCATGTGTGTGGCTTTTTCTTAATGTGAGTGGCAGCTGGAGACAGTCATTGCCACAGAACCCTACTAACAAGTCTGCTGTGAGCCACAGCTCAGGAACCACTGTCAAATTTAAACCTAGCAAAAGCAAGAAAAGAATTTGTTAGCACTGTGCTGTCATACTAAGCACGCTCCATATGTTTAAGATCTCCTGTGATCTTAAGACAATGAACTAATACATTACATTGAACTACATAAAAATAATAAACTCAGCTTAGCAGAACCACTTTGTATGTGTATATATATATTTGACAGAAGTCTGGTCACAGATACCCAGCAACATGAAAATCAGGCAACCCGTTCAGCCTAAGGTAGCGAAATAAATGCTAAGTTATGTTAGGCATACATCTCCTTACACTACTGATGCCTCTATTCCCAGTTCAGATTTTAACTAACATTGTGCAAAATTATCGCAACAAACTCCAAAGCTAAAAGAAACTGTAAGGTACAGACACAAGGTTAAACTATGGAAATAAATTAGCTTTGCTCAAGTCATTGCAGTTCTATTAAGAGTCCAAAATAAAAGTAAATCCTCTCTAAGTAAGTGCATTTTTAGAATTTTTTTTTTATCACAAACAAACAAACTGTTTTGGAGCACCAGACCAGATGGTTTTACCATCTCTCCCTGCTTGAGATTCTGGCCACAGTAAACAGACCACAATCATGTTCTTAAAGCAAAAACAAAAGCAGACTGCTATTAAAAGAACAAAGCAATAGGAGCCCTAGATCTACCCTCTCCCCAGAGAAAAAATTTATTCCCCAGTTTCACAAGCTCTCCTGCCAAATTAGAAAAGTAGAGCATACACTTTAAAGTCCAGTTCCCATTTCAGAGGAAACCACACAACCTCATAGACACATGGACACAAGGGCTATCTAGTTTTACATGAACCTTGGTTCTGTTATATGGGTTTATACACAGTAAGTAAAATCCCACAAAAAATAAAGGCACCCTATCCACTACTATGCAGTCTCATAGTGAAAGCCAGCAGCCTGAAGAAAACAAGAGACATATCTCTTTAAACAAAGTTATTTACAAGGTTCACCATAAAAATAATTTTTGTAACAAGCCATTTCAATATTAAAAACCAAAAACACTGAAAACTACTTTTCACATTAAAGTGAGCAAATTCTCCAACAACACATAAAATAGTAAGTCTCCAGACTGGCATTCTTTAGCAAAGCACATTTCAAATCATTCTTCTTACTAACGATTTAAGATCTAAACTGGGAACATCCATCTTGTTTCCTAGCCCTAACTATAATCAGAGCTAAAATGGGTGTCAATAGAGCAAAGATCACCAGCTGCCACTATACTTCAAGGGTATTCTAACAGTGTCTCTCACTTTAGGACTTAACACTCTCAAAAGAGGAGTACTGAAGTGAGCGATATTAGTTCTAAATTGCTGTTCTAATATAAATTTGCTGTCTGTGATTACATTCAGTACTCTTGGAGAATCCACAGCTTATAGAAAACTTCCACAGAAAGATGCTATGAGCCAGAAATCATGATGCAGAAAATTGCATGGTTGGCTGCATGATTTACTCTCAGACTAAACTTTTTCGCGCCACCTTTAACCAACTTGAAGATTCACTGACAGATTTTTGCATCCCATTCAAGCATATGGGAATGTTGGGTGCCCAAGTACCAGCCACCCAGCCACTGAGATCTCCAACCGGTTCAGCAGAGACTTAGCTCATCTTTCTCAGATTATCTCAGGCGGTTGACAACTTTTAAGCCTTTTGTCTTCCAAATCAATGCTAGTCCAAACAGCTTCAAGATACGCTGGATGGCATCTTCTCCAACTGGCACACCAGCAATGCCCAGCACAAACTGAAGTGATGTATGACTAAGGCTATGATGCCTTGGTTTTTGTGAAAAGTAAGGACAATTAATACAGCCAAGCATTTGAGACAATTTTTGTAAGAACTTTAAAGGAAATGCACACTTAGTCATAACCCTGTTTAATTTACTGCAAAAGAGTTATCTTCATTTGTCCATAAACACACACACACACTGCTCCAGTATGGGGTCAGGATTCACCACATGCTGACATCTTTCCAGAGACCAGTGCTCTTACTCAGACGTGGTTTCCAGTTAAGCAAAATCTGATAGCCAACCACAAGAGTATATGTAGATTTACTCTCTCACTTATTACATTTTACTAAAGGGAGAAACAAAGTTTGACCCTCAGAGTTTTAGAGAAATTTTTAAGGCTACAAAAATAAGAAACATCTAACAAGTGCTGACTAGCAATAGGTGCAGTATTAAGAAAAAGATATTTAATAAATCAAATATGACATTCCATCAACAAGTTTGATCCAGAAAATAGTCTCTAAATAATTTTCTCATATTAATTCAAGCCAAGACACTAATTCACAACAGATATAATTTGACAAATCTACTTTACATTTTTTTTAATGTATATCAACTATGATTCTCTTTTAGAATTTATTCCATAGTGCTTTGTCAAGATTCTTGCTCCACAGAATAATTAGCACGTTGACTATATTTGATGTGCAGAGACTAATTCTGACCCATGCTGCGTAACAAAGATTGGCTAGAAAAGTCACTAATAGTTTCTGGTATCTGACTGGACTGAATTTTTAAAGCACTTCCAGCATGAGCAATCATGCTCAGTAATTCCAAATAGGATTTCCGAGAACTGCTATGGATGTGATTTTCAAATTAAAGCTGCACTTAAGCAGAGAGCACATTTACTGGATTATTTCAGTGTCCAGAGACAAAGCAATATCAATATCATGAGAATTGTTAAGAGCAAGATGAATTTGAGTTTTGTTTGCACATGCGGAAAGAAATATAAGGAAGAAGAAAGCTTTCTGCATATTCATCTGCCTCTATTTTTAATTGATAGCTGTTTTTTTCAGAGCTTTGAAAAGAGCTATTTACTATTGAGAGAAAGTCCAAATTCCTTCAGTTTTCTTTCAAACTATTTACATACAGAAGTATCCAGTGAAACTATAAACTCATACCACTGTACTGACGTCGGACTGTTAAAGAAGCAGAATTGCTAATATTGCCTACTGAAACATCCCATTTCAGAGTTGAATATTAAGTGAGCTGAAGTGGCAAAACACTTCTGGAAGCTTTGCTAACAGTCCACTCCTTCCCAGAGGGACCTACCTCAGGCCCCTTGGTACCACATAACCCAACCAAAGACTCCATGTAGGAGTGGCTCAGAAGCCTGGATAGCTGTCATGCTTTCTCGTGTCCTCCTCTGGGGTAAAATCCTCAATTAAGTTTTCCCAGCAGTACTCTGGTTCTTCTTTCCATTTCCCTCTCAAACACTGATCACTAACTCTGCTAGTAATACGGAGAACCAGTAAACTCCAACTGCTTAGTAATAATTTTAGATCTAAAGGGACTTGAGTTCAGTTGACTGATTTTGTTACTTTGCACAGTTGCTTGCTTACTTATAAGTAAGCATCTAAAGGGAATGAAGGAGTAAATCCAAACAAAGTCATATTTCTCTAACAAGGCTGCTTTGTTCTCCAAGATATGTACAACTGGAGACAACAGCAGGAGGAAGCATATTACAACAGAAAAAAGTGGGAACCCCATTAAAAAATTTAACAGCAAAATATATCAAAGCAAAGACACACCATGGAGACCACCATCTTTAATTCTAGAGAGAATAGTTCATGGAAGTCCTCTCCCTGGTGAAAACTCCAACACTGAAAACTGAATTTATCAAACTAGCAGAAACTGTTAGTTCCTGAAATTTGAATTATAGTAACAACATATAGCCTTGCAGGAAGGTACCCAATAGAGTATAAACAGTGAAATAAAATTAAAATGAACAGTTCACCAAATATTTTGAAATTGTAAACATTTGCCAATGAAGTGAATGAAGGGAAAATTCTGGCAACTGAATCCAAGAATTTTAATCCAAAGTGCTGAGGGAAAAAAAAGAAGGAATGATCCCCTCATTCAAAGTCATCTTCCAGCCACATCATCTCTAGGAGTGGAGAAACACTGTTCAAGTCTAAAACAGCAGATCTTGGATCTGCCACTGCCAGATTTAATTAAAAAAAAAAAAATTTGAACTACTGTGTTAAATGGTTACTAAGAAATCCGATCAGAGCTGGGAATCTCTCACAAAAGGCTGCCTGAAATAACCTAGGTTACACTGCTCTTCCCAAGGCATAAGTCCTCTTTGTTATTTATTTCCTCATTTCTTTTCTACCTTCTAAAGCTGACACTACCTTGCTCCCTTCCAGAGGGACTGCCAGGCACAGTTGTGTGTCAGTGCTGGAGAACAAAGCCAAAGGAAAAGGTACAAAGCAGTAACAGCAGCTCCACACCCTGACCCTCCCTCCCACTGAAGTCACTCCAAAAAACAGCCATTTGCTTCCTTGGGGGCACACTTGACCACAAAAAAAAACTTGCTTATATTTTTCCAAGTTTCCAGAACCTCCATTTGGGCACCATTCACACCTATGTCAAAAGTACAGCGTAGTCCTACTCCCTCAAATCATTGGATTAGTCCTAATCCATCAAATCATTGGATTTTTGAGCAGGACCACTACAATCACAGTCCCATACAACGGTTGCTCTCTGTGCTGCACAGCAGCTGTACTACACCACCAATATTCTTGGGTGTTTCTACAGAAATAGCTGGATGCAGCAGACACACACCGAGAACCACCCCAGGCAGATGATGCATTACTCTGCAAGAAGCCCCAAAAGACACAAACAAAGTAGAAGGAATAAAATAAACAAGATTTTCTGTGACCCTAAGGATGGGATTATAACATTTTTTTTTTTAAGCTTGAGCAGGAAGCCTTTCTAAATTACATTTCTTGGATTTTATTGTATTATCTTCATGGCACAGTTATTACACATTAAAGGTAATGACTCTCTTCTGCAAGTAACCTAATATTGAACATGATTGATAACCCCTATCTGGGCTTTAGAGAATGCTGAATTTCCTAAATGGAAGGAGGGAACTGAGTTGGATGAGGTGAACAGGGAATAGCTTGAGTGGATTATGTGCATGCATATGAAAAACCAACTGCTAGGTTTTCACTAGAATGCAGTATTTTCTTGAAAATACCCACTAATGGCAAACAAATGGGAAAAAAAATTCCCAGATCCTCCATTTGTGGACAATTCTGCTCAGACTACAAATATATATATTATTGTTGTTCTCATCCACTTGATAATTTTGTAAACACACATCTACACAAAGACACACAGTATCTACATGTACGTACACCAATGCTCACAAGTTGATGGGAAATTCAGGTTCAGAATTTATATTCCAAGGGAAATGTGGCCATTTTGATTTCTCTTGTTCCTTTAAATTATCTTTGTGGGCTGGAATCACTGAACAGACTACTGATGCCTGCTTATCTTGAGACGCTCTGAAGCACGAGGTTTGTTCAGGCACGAAAGAAGACACGGGGCATTACGGGGGGGCAGCCCAATGTGGGAGAGCATGCAGAGACTTCCACTGGTTCCCAGGCAAGACGGAACAAAGTGTCCACACTCACACAAACCCCACGTCTATGCTAGATCTGATGACTTCTGTCCTTTTAAGACTGGGTTAATCATCATCTCCAGTGATTAAGAGGCAAAAACAAACCTAGAGCCTAAGGTGGAACTGCTTCTTCAGAAACCGACTTCTCTTTCTCTCTCTGATAACCTGATGTTAATAAGCAAAGATTTGCCTTGGTATTCCTCAGGTCTTTGCCCATTCCCATAGTAGCTTTCTGACTCTCTAGCCCACCTACTTATTAATGAATCATCTCACTGCTCAAGCAAACCTGGTCAAACTATCTTGGCTACATTCATTACACTGCTGTTCAACTAGGGAAGAGATAAAAAAAGCCAGAAAAAAATCTTTTCTAAAGTAGCAGTTAAATTAAAATGATTCAATTATAGAGTAGAATTGTTTCTTTGTGAAACAGAAAAAGTATTACTCAGAGGTGTGGGTTTTTTTTTTTGTTTGGGGGTATGTTTTGGTTTGGTTTTTTAATGGAAATTGGACCAAAGATCTGATAATCCTTAAAAGGCACTATACAAACAGTTAATAGCCTCCTAATCATGAAACCAGAGCAGCCTACTGACAAGGAACAATCTCTGGTGTAACTGCAAAGTACATCAGTGTTTCTAGCTGCTGTCACACTTCTTTGGCAAAGTTGTCCCATGATTTTTAAAGTTATTTTATTCATTTAAGCACTCACATTGTTAACTCTACCCTCAAAATAACACCCCAAAATATAGTACATTAAACACAATGAGTCAATAGAGAAACTTGGATCCAGTAGAACCTGATTGTCTGTCAAAGGTTTGGGAAGTGCATTTTTCCCTTCTTGCAGAAGGGGAGAACATTTTTCTTTTCTGCCCAGCAGAGCAGGAATGGGCAAAGAGGACAGGAGAGATTACCTGGAAATTATTCCCTTCAGCCCTGTCATTTGCCAGAGAAGGAACCACCAGCTGCTACTCATCCTTCCCAAGACTTCAGCAAGCTCTGGGAGGGCAGCAGGGTGGCTGCAGGGGAGAACAGCATTTGTTAGAGCTTGTGTGGGGTCAACATGGTGGCGCTACCAGGAGGTGGTAAAGGCTATTTTAGAGACATTGTACCAAACTTCCAGAAAATCTGAACACTATCCCGACTCCTCCTTCTCACACAGACACTGATAAACAGCAACATTTTCAAGGTACTTTTTTAAATTAAAGTGTCATAGTATGGAAGTTGGTATTTATCATGTCAGTCTTTTGATTTTTGAAGACTTGGCGACTCTTGCACTTGACATTGTTACAATCAAGTTGTGGAAAGATTTCTTTCTACTTTAAAACTGCTTCCAGGAACAGTTTCCTGAGATAAGTCTCCATCAATAAAAGCCCAGAGTATTTCTCCTTTCTTCTTAAACTTGTGTCAGGTACAAGTTGGGGCCTCTGTGACATAGGATATTTTCCAGATTCAAGAGCTAATAAACAGAACAAGCTCATGCATTCAAATACTAAAGAAGGGAAACAATGAAAAATAAAAACAAACCCAAAAGCAACTGCTTGGAGCTATGGAGAAGGAAATAAGTCATCAGTTCAACAGCTCTTGACATTATTTATTCTCTCATTCATGTTACAAGGGAGGACACTGCACAAAAGTGGTTGAACAACAACCTGTGACCTTCAATAACAGAGTCAGGGAAGAAGTTTTGCCCCATGCAAGCTCTGCAGATTTTCACAGACATTTTTGCCTGTCAATCTTTCAACACAGTAGTTTTGCATCTTTACTGTGCCAATAGTCTCTTAGAACACATCACGCCCTCTAAAACAGAGGGGTTCAGGGGTTTTTTCTAAAATATTCGCAGACTTAAGAGCAGGAATTATCACTTTTTCTTTTTTTTAACTATGTCCAGAATGCTTACTGACTTCAAAACTTCATGTCCCAATAAGTACAACAGAGGAAGGCTGAGGTCTGAAGTCTGAAACACCAAATGCTCTGGGTTTACCTGCAGCACCTCCTAAGCAGCCAAGTCCTTATCTGTGCAAGCAGATCCAAAGAAATCAGTATAGCATGCAGCATGCAAGAGATATCATGAAACATACGGCTTGCAGTTTACCTGTAAGTGGAACTTTAAAATGGAATATTTGAAAGTGAATGGAACAAACAAAGAATGTTATCCCACAATAATGAAATCGACTCGGGTGACTGAAAAGCTGTCTACATAAATGATATGCAGACTGCTGGACTAAAATTTATGCACAAAGACTGAAATGCGGTCTGCGGCATAGGTTAAAAATTACAGCATTATAATTCTGCAATATTTCATCCTTCGTGTTTTGGTTTCTTCCTTGAACTGCTCTTAGAATCATTTTTCTTGACAGAACCTTTCCTTTCAAACTTGAATAACCTCACTCTTCTTCTAAGCTGTCTTTCTGAGCTTCTATTCCAATGCCTCAAAAGAGCAATGCGTGATCATAGCAAGTAATTTGCTCAAACCATACTCTCACTATGCAACTTCGAAACAAATATATTCAGGTATAAGTTCCTGAGACTTTTTCTTCCCGAGCTGGTTTTAATGTGGTAAAGTCTCTATACAAACATTGCTGCTTCCAGCTTCCCCCTCTATTAGCTCAGAATCAGCCTTACACTACAGTGAAGAGCAAAGCAGCTCCCAGCTTGCCTCCTTCCCAGAGAAGCAAGGAAGTAAAACTGCATCTTCACACACACTATTAAAATGTACAAAGACGAAGAAGCAGCACACGGTAACAGGGAGATGTAAACTAACCTCTAATATGCTGCTAGAAATTAATCTGAAAATGTACATTTTTGCAGTACTAAAAAATGTCAACATTAAAAAAAAAACCAAAAAAAACCCAAAAAATATCAAAGCAACAAAACACCCACCTCCACCCACTTCTGCTCCTTGAGAAACCTAAACAGTACTCAGCCCCAAAATAAGAACCATTCTTGAATGCAGCTCTTTCCCAACAAGGGAGAAACAGAGGAAACAGGAAAAGTTACATACAATAGAATTATTTTTCCCCAATTCAGATGCAAATAACTAACCTACAAGAGCCTGTAGTGACCAGTGCAGGACACTCAACTAGCTATGGAACTTTACAAGTTATTTCTACTCCTAGATCTATTATTAGACTTAGTTTCTGAAGGAGTATCTATTGCGCTTACAATATCCAAAGAGTACATTTAATGTAGTTTGACATATACTTCATTCATGCTAAGAACTACTGTAACTTTTGAAGTAAGCTGGTATATTGTAAATAAATTGTAATTTTGGGAATAAGGGAAGAAAACTAACCAAAAGGTTACCAAAATTAGCTTACCTCTCTAAGCTTTCATTTCCCAAAATGATTTAAGAAATGCCTCCTTATCATACACAAGCACTGTGTTTGTGGGCAACCGAAAGTGTGTAGTTGAGCTCTCAGACTAAAACAGAAGTGATGAATGATAAGAAAGATCTTGGAAAGGGGTTAATCTGTCTTTTTGACAGCTGAGTTAAGATAGGGGTCATTGAAGTCTCTCTCAATCCTACAAATTAGCCTTACATTCTCAGACACAAAATTTCAAGGTTAAATCTACCAAAGCCATTATAAATAGCAACTCAGTAGAATCCTTTACTGAGGTTTAAGTAGTTTTCCTACCATGCACACAGAGCTCATCTACAGACACCTTCTGCTAAGAATTATTTTGACTCATGGTACCGTCCCGTCTCCCGCTTGCTATCCCAACCAGGGGAGTTCAGACATATCCCAATCAGCTCAATGTATTTCCACTCCCATAAATCCGTTTTGAGGCCCAGTCAAGCTGCCCACATGAATATTGAATGAAAGGTAAAGAAATACTCAAGCGAAAACTCGAACTGGAACTTGTCTGGTACACACAAAAGAGGGATTCAGAGCTTGGAAGCAGGAGTCAAAGCAACCTGGAAACATGCAAGCCAGGGGACCTGCAATAGAGGGTCATTTGTGGACCATCCGGCTCGGACAGGAAAACACAAACAGTAAGTAGGTTCAAAGACTTGGAGCCACTAAAGCAGGAATGACTGAAATCAAATCTTGATAAACATTTCCAGCTATGATCAGAAAACTGCAAAAGAAACCCTGAAAATACCAGTTAAGCAACTTTTTTCAAGTTTACTATTTCTTAACACACATGTACAACATCTCTTGCTTGTTATACTTTTCTCAAGAATGCTCTGAACTCTTGAACTTTATAGGAGGAAACACTGTGATTTCAAATAACTGACTTCAAATCAAGTTTTTATTATCCTGTTTCTCACTTCCCAGTAGTTACGTTGAGAACAGTCGGTACTGACAAGAACAAAACCGTACTTCATTATCAAACAAAGCTCCATGCAGGGTATTTTTATTGTCTGTAAACACGATACCTTCAGCATGCTCTCTGATTTTAAAAAAATATACCTAAAACTCACACATTCAACTCAGACAAAACCCCAGACCTTTATATTTTCTTCTACTTTCTTCTCGTCATCCCTTCTTCGAGAGGTTACAAACAGCAATTCTCCTAAACAAATATGAATATCTTACGAAATGCCATGAATCACATTTTTAATTAGCTTAATTAGGTATTTTCCATACAAGGCACTGTTACCATCTCACAGATACCCCTGAACAACTGTGAGCACACTTAAACCACATAAAATCGTTTTATGGTTGCTCTGTAAATCAGCTCTCAGATCCCTACGCTTCCCTTCAGGAAGTCAAACTTATCTTCAGGACATGTTCCAAGTATAGTGTATGTGCATAGGTACTTACAATTGACTTACAGCATTCCTCTTCTTTTTTCTAAAGACCTATATAGAACTGCAGCAGTGGAAGAAAATGCATTAAAAACCATCTCTATATCACTTCAATTATGACCTTTTCCTGTATCTAATAATGAAAGCCAAAACACCTCATTTACTTTAGAAAATGGGAATAGACGTGTGATAACTGTTCCAGAGTGATTTGCTTTTTCAAATGCCAACAGGCATTTTGGGATAGTAACTAGTTCCTGATGCTCCCCAGTGCTATATCTAGTAAGAAAGCATGACTTAGGAATAAAGATTGGTTTTGTTTGTTTGGGCTTTTGTTTGTTTATTTGGGCTTTTGTTTTGGGGTTTGTTTGGTTTAGGGTTTTTGTTTGTTTGGATTTTTTTAAATAAAATCATCGCATGAAAATGGTATTTGTGCTTAGTAGTCAGTACTAATGTTCCTAACACAGGAGGAGCTTAATCTTTTCCTATACAATCAACAGCCAGCTGGTTGTTTAGATCTAGATATACTACCAACAGTTTACAATATCCCATTAGATCTTGCTGACAAGAAAATAAATCTAAAACCTAGACTTCTGCAGAACATGTAGGTTTCTCAAAGGTAGAAGGCATGCCAGATTTGCTTCAGAAAAAAAGGGCAAAACCCAGCTGTGGTTTGATTTAATTTGTTTGTCATAGTCTGGTTTTCCCTAAAAAAGGAGAAGCTGACAGGAGAGGTAGGAGAGGGGAAGAAAAGAAAAAAATAAAAAAACCACCTGATATGTGAATTGGTGCTGTGGTGGTCCTGGGAGAACAATCTCACTTAAGGGGAAGCCAATACCAGAATGAGTTAGGTAATAAAAAGTCCAGATAAATCCAGTATTTAATATGGAATGAACTTTACAATGAAGGTGCTTGTGTGCAGCTTAACCTACCACATGTCCTATTTCCATTCCTTACTAATAGGGAAACAGAATTTGATGCACAAACCTCTACATCAGGGGCCACTGCAGGTTTCACACATTACACCAGCTCCTAGTCCCAGTTTTGATCCTGATTCTGCATGGCATTATCCATACCAATTCAGAACATTCTCTGTGCGTGTGATAGGAGTGCCACAGTCCCTACGTGACTTTCACAGCATCCGTTCTACCAACAGGCTCGTCCTGAGCCTCAGCTTCTGGAGGCTGCACTGCACATCTGCCCTGCAGATACCTGAGAGAATATAGATAACAAATACGGGAAGACCTCCTTCTAGCAGTGTCAGACATGGAGGTCTCCACTCACAGGAAAACACTTGGCACACACTTGGGTCCAGGAAACCAGTGCAATGACCATCTGTTCTGTAGCAGAAGGAAGACTAAGGGAAAGCCACATGGCATAACATGCTAGTCAGTACAGACCATGCAAGGCCTTCATTACCATCTATTCAAGTTCCTCAGCATGTAAATAGTGAATGAATTCCTAATAATTTCTCATTTATTTCTAGTTCTAAAAAACACTGTCAGGAAAGTTTTCTAGTAAAGGTTGTTAAAGAAACTAAATCACTAAGTAATAAAATCTCTTGCATCAGCAAGGAGACAGAGAAAAAGGAGCCAATTATTCAGTACAGCAAAAGATCAGCTGTAAGGTTTAAGGTACACTGGCTTATTTTAAAGTATATTTACCTGGAAGTGGATGTCCAGAATCACATTTGCTGAACACTGTCTCTTGCCGTTCTGAAAACTCAGCTGGAGAACCTGCACACCCTGCAATTTGGCAGCCCGGCCTGAAAAAAGTGAAGCCTAGAAAGAAGCCTGCTGCTAATCAAGCAGACCTGAAATTACTAAAATGAATGTTAATCTCTAGTCACTAACCTGTTTATTCTTCAACTATTTAAAACAGAAGAAAAGAGCTTTGATCCAGCTCCAACAAAAATATTGTTTACATACAGTGCTCAATATGTTCAGCCATGATCTGGAATTATTTCAGAGATTGGCTGCATATTTCACAACTTTTGCTATTAACACTCAAGACTCTTCTGGCTCAGAAATGCTGGACTGACTGACTTTCTTACAGGTAAACATTCATTTACCTGTAAGGAAAACAAACTTTAACAGCTGCTGCCATATCTCCTGAAAATGCTTATAATAATAATAATGTCTCCAGACGCTAAAGAGTGTCAAGACATGACTCGTACCAATGACTTTTAGAAGGTATTTGAATACCACAGATAAAAGAAGGTGGACTGGGCTTGGTAACTATTGTTTGGAAAGCTGTATTGAGACAGAGTCAGATTGGTTTTATTCCTTTTTTTTAATTCTATGAAACATTCAATTCAATATGATGGAAACAGATACTTCTTTTAAAAACACAGCTGGAAGGTCATTAAGTATTTTACTGTATGGTTGGTACCTAGGTGTGGCAGCCTTGAATGCACCTTCACATTGTACAAGAACCAGTGGAAGGTTTGACACCTGTCTATTATCAGCAGCTGCTGGCATTTAGTAGAAACACAAAACATTTGTCACATGGGGAATAAAATGAAGGACTGCAAGAGAAAGCCATTCACTTGTATATCTGATCTAAACCAAAGCAGATTTCACACAGTATTCACTGAAGCAGGAGTAGTGCTTTCCAAAGATTTGGGAAAAATGCAGTTCTTACCCGCACCAAATGACAGATTCCAGTGCAGCCATGGTCTCAGAAATGAGGGTGCCCCTCTGGGCAGGGCCTTGCACATTTTCAGGATCTGCCATCCAGTTCACACAGCAAAACTGAAATCTGCCATCTTGAGTCAGGAGCTTTATTTCCCCCCTCACTACACATAAGTCCTGGCAGCTGTACAGCTGTAAGACCAGCTTGCACTGGGGCCAGTCCTCTGCAGAAACAGTTTTTTCCTTTTCCCCAGGAAGGCTGCCCCTTTCCTCTCCGCAGTACTTAAACCAGACATAAAGCTAAAAGAATTGCTTTGTGCCTACAGCCAAATGATGGAAAGCGTAGAAAAATGTTTTTAAACTCCCCATCTGAGCACAGGAGATGCACGATGGGTTGACCACTATTCTCTGCTTTTTACAATTTGCTTAGAGCAGGAAGGAGTTCACAAGATTTAGCCAGACAAAACAAACAAACCAGAAAAAATACACACACTATTTTCCACCTCTTTAATCACATCTAGTGCTGTACCTGTTAAGTTCTTAGGTGGAGAATTCTTCCTGTTACTCTGCCTTTCTAAACTTACATATCAACCGCCTTTGGGGATGTACAATTACACAGCATTTCAAGTACTCACTTTGACACTAACATGCATCATAAAGCACATTACAACTCTCCTGTATCCCAAACATATCTTGCCATCACCTATCCTGACAGCCATAGACAACCGCCAAGAAGAGATTATGGTTTAGGTCAGACTTCTTTAGAAGTATTTTATTTACATTCCGTTAACACAACCATACAATTAAATTTTTAGATAAAACACCTTTGGCTAAGATTTAATACCTTCAGTTAATGCAGATCTTGCCTTCCCAGATCATACATTTGAAGCTTGGCTTTCATAAAACAGCTCCTAAACTCAATATTCTCGACACAAATGAAGAGTACAGACACAGAAGCGAATAAGGCAAACTTAAAAGTTTGTACTTAAAAACAGAAATAAATAAATCAAAGGCACAAGTCCCAGTTGGTTAAAAGCCACTTTAAAAAAATCATAGACCCATAGAATGGTTAGGTTGTAAGGGACCTTAAGACCGTCTCGTTCCAACCCTCCTGCCTTGGACAGGAACACCTTCTACTACACCAGCTTGCTCAGAGCCCCACCCAAGCTGGCTTAGAACAACTCCAAGGATGGGGCATCCACAATTTCCCTAGGCAACCTCCAGTGCCTTAATACCCTCACAATAAAGATTTTTTTTTTTCCCCAATATCTAATTTAGCCTACTCTCTGTTGAAAGCCATTACCCCTTGTCCTGTCACTACATGCCCTGGTAAATAAGGCTTTCTTCCCATCTTTCTTGTAGATGCCCTTCAGGTACTAGAAGCCTATAATTGGGTCACCCCTAAGCCTTCTCTCTCCTAGACTGAACAATCCCAACTCTCTCAGCTGGAGATGCCAGAGCTGGATGCATCGCTCCAGGTGGGGTATCACCAGAGCAGAGCAGAGTGGCAGAATCCCCTCCCTTGCCCTGCTGGCCACTTTCTGATACAGGTCAAGATACAATTGGGTTTCCAAGCTGTGAGCACACATTGCTGGCTCATGTCCAGCCTCTCATCCACCAGCACCCCCAAGTCCTTCTCTCCAGGGCTGCTCTCAATCTGTTCATCCCCAGCCTGTGTTGACACCACAGGTTCCCCCAATCCAGATGCAGCACCTTGCACTTGGTCTTGTTAAACCACATGAAACTCCCATGGGCCCACTCCTTGAGCTTGTCCAGATCCCTCTGGATGGTGTCCATCCTTCAGGAGTGTCAACCACACACTCAGTTTGGTGTCACCTGCAAACTTGCTGGGGGTGCACTCGACCCCTTTGTGTATGTCATCTATTCCTTCTAAACACTTGCTCAGGCAAGAACCTGTGCACGCTGCCTTGGTAAGATACTGATTCCCTCTTCCTCAATGCCTGTGCCAGTGAACCACTTAAGGTTTTAAGAAAAGCTGCCAAATTTGTGGATTTGACTTTTCAGTTATTTCATAAGAAGATGGAGGTCAACAAGAATTTAAAGAACAGAATTTAAAAAAAAAAAAAAAAAAAAAAAAAAAAAAAAAAAAAGGCCACGCTGACCTCTTGTACTTCTCCAGCCAAACACAGGATGTCTGTTAGATTAGCCAAGGGGCGTGCTGCTTGTTAAGTACCCAGTGTTTTAACACAACATGCTTTCATTCTGTTATAAACACTTAATAGCAACTGCACATCACAAGACACAGTGGAAGAGCTCCCCTACTGGGCTGATTGCTCACCATTCAAAAGCTTACAAGCCACTTGAATTAACTGCTAAATAAATCTCTATACCTACCCCTTTTCTCCTCCCACGGCACTGTAACCCCCAGTAGCTGGCAGTAACCCAAGCCAGAGCTTGAATTACTGCAGAGCCCAAGAACCTCTTCAGTTCATACCCATTCCCTCTCTAGCCTCTCTTCCCTCACCCCAACTTACAGCTGGTCTCTTTGACTGAGAATATGAAATGTTGTTAATAAATGGATAACTTTCTGCTTCTCCAGTCAAGAAAGGGAAAGAGGAGGACCATCTAGAACAGGAAAGCAATAAGCACAAAGTGTATTTGGAAAACCACAGTTGGTGAAAAACACTCACCCTCTTTGTACTTCAACTACCAGGTGTTCTCTGAATTTCAGTTGAAACACAAAGGGATCACCATAGTGTGATGCAAGAAGATGGAGAGCCTGTTCACAAAGTAAATGCCATTTAACAGATCAAAATCATACTGCAGATTGAAGGTATGTAACATCTCTCCCTTGCACTGCATCAGGGTCTTTGGAGTCCCGCTGCTTTTTGTACAGTTAGTCATGGCACGTAAAATAGAGTGGGTACTTAAGTACTCCCAGGATTGAAGGCTAAAATTTCAAAATTATTTTGTCATTATCTGAGGCTTACTCAAATCTTTCTATAGCCCTCCTTCTGCATTTTCACTAATCTTTGGTACCTTTACCTAAAGCATGCCTAGTAGAAATGGAGGCCAAGCCACAGTACAACTTGCAGAGGTACCCAGAGGAAAGAAAATCTTCCAGGTGTGTCACTGAATTTCCAGATGCTCTGCTGGCAAACTGCAGTGTGTAAAAAAAGACAAGAAAAGCATCAAGGAATATCTCTAGTCTTAGTTTCAACTGTCCCAAGAGAGGTGTTATCAGCAATACTTTAAAGAATAACATGGCAGCCAAACAGACGAAACACAGGAATTCAAGACTAAAAGGTATCACTTTCTAAGCAGCTCTCATGTATGGATTCCTCAACAAGCATGTTCTTTGGGCACAGTTTGTTATTAAAATATCACATACTCCCCATCTATTTGAAATCCTTCTCACACCCTACTTGCCCAGCATGCATAATTAAAAACTTCAGTGATCATTTCTTTGCTAACTGTTTCATATTCAGCCACTAAAAAGGAGTTAAAACATAGCATCAGAAGTACCATGTAAAAAATATTACACCAGAAACACAGCCCAGCTAGAACTTCTGCTCTAATCAACTAACTGTATCTTGTCGAGGAAGATGCATAACACTTCAAATTCAGTCTGATGTGCAATATATCAGAAGTCACTTTCCCCTTCCTCCAGTGACGAGCCTGTCCTAAAAAGTGAGGACCAACATCACATAGCTGACTTGAGAGCATTTGCATCCTGCCTACTGCAGCTGCAGTCACAGTTCCTTTTATAGGAAAAATTAATATAAAAATAAATAAAGGACGAATATCTTCAGAGGTTGTTTCCGTATTGTATCTTTACATGTTCTGTAAGTTATCTGCTGCAAGCTCACTGTAAGCTTGCTCTCATTTTTGTAGCCTTTGTGGTTCAAGGGTTAGGAAGAGATTGGCCCAAGAGGTAGCTTTTGATGCTGGGATACATTCGAAAAAGCACTGGGGACCCAGGGCAAGGCAAGTACTAGGAATGCCAATACAAATCAACAGCTGGATGCAGTTCCACTCTGTTCTTTCAGGTCTTCCCACAAAACCACAAACACTGTGAGATACCCTGTTTCTGGAAGCCCCCTCACCAAATCACTTGCAGACAATTAATACATTGCTGAAATTTTATCTGTATCCAAATTACAATAGAAGCAAGCTTGATATGTCCCAATACAAACACAGACAAGGTTTTAGTCCCCTACAACACCTGGAATCCCCTCTCACTGCCTATATTTCCTAGCAACTGAGGACATTCAAATTCAAAACATTGGTTAGCTTCCACTTTTTGCAATCAGCAGTAATTAAGATACTAATATGACATAGTTAATAAAGCTGTAAACAGAAACTCAGTTCTTGACTGTGAATGCTGATTTAGAACATGAAGAATAATTCTAGTAGTGCAAAACTAATTGTTTTATCAAAAGCCAGGCCACATTTTGCCTCTCTTTACCTATAGCATGGGCTGAATCCTACTAATGTCCTCAACTGATTTGGATTTAGCCACACATTACAAGCATGCTGGCAAGCAGCCAGAAGAGATCATCAGCAGATGGCAGAATTGACTACAATCTATTTTGTAGTTAGACCACACGGCTGTGTCTGCATTGAGTGGGGAAATAAGACTTTCAAAAGGGGAGGAGAAAAAAATAAATTGGATTCAGAAGGCTCTGTAGATTATTGTTCTCCCCCTTTCCCTCCCTCCCAAAAGGAGCAAATGAGAAAGATAAAACACACATGTGCTACAGAGAAACATCTTGAATGGAAAGTTAAGCTGTAGCCTACTAGTATCCTCCAATGAGCATGTTCCTGATTTCCACACAATTGCTGTAGACATATTCCTGGTCAGTCAGATGATTCAGGTGTCTAAAGGGATTACACAGCAAGATACCCACCCAGCACATACAGGTCAGAATTACCAGAATCCCACACAGCTATAGTGTCAATTTTGGTTCAAGTTTCAGAAAGATCCTACAACAATCTTTGAGGTGGCTGTATTAGCTCGCAGAAAACAGAGACTTCTAAATATCATCTCTCCATAGAAAATCCTTGTTCCTATCCTAGAACCAAGAGATACAAACCATCATCATCAGTTGTATCAGGGTTTAGAGAAATCAGTTAAAGCCAGAGGCAGGTGTGCTACATAGCTGTTCAAGTGCTCAGCTAAAGATCACGCCTTCCTTGGGCAGCTTGCAATTCCTGTGAAACAAGACAGGTAATATTTCATCCCACCATTTTTTCAGTTTTTCACAGATGGAGGAAATGAGGCTCAGCATCACTGCGGCTTTCTCAGCTTAACAGCCTGTCAGAGAAGGTTTTACTGCTAAATCTCAGTGGCATAGCTCATCACAAAGCCATGCCCAAAACAAATTCAAAGAGTCTAGGGGACAGAGACCAAGTCCACAGATGGAATGAAAACCCACGAGTAGTTCCAGCATGCAAGAGCTACAGTACATGTGAAAATGAGTAACTCTCCTCTCTCAAGAAAAAGAGAGAATGGAAAGATTGGAGGCATCTGAGAGTGCAGAGGAGATACTGTTAGCAATGTTACCACTGGCTTTCCTTAAAACCTTTCCCAAAAGCTTTAGACATGATTGTCTGAGTTGATGTTTTTCGGATGAGGTAACAAAATCTTGCTAAGCTAGGGATCATAAACAGCCTACAACCAGCCAGTTAATTTATACCATTATTTGCAGTTTTAAGCTTAATCAGCACCATGTGTCCTCACAAGATGACTGAGTAGCACTGCACAAGGTTAGACCATCTGGAGCTGGGATTTTACTTTCTTTTGATTCTTAACTATTACCATTAATTCTGGTGTGCCCACTGCCTCCCTAAGCTTTAGTCCCTTCTGCCAGATCAAGATCCTATGTATAGATACAAATGCTGACATGGAGAACATTTTTGCCTCCCACCTCCACAATAACTCACAAGCACATAATTTCTCAAACACTTCCATTCCTTACAGAATTCCTTTCTTTGCCTTCTTCAGCTTACTCCTTCTCCCCACCTCTTCTGAAGATTCAGGGAAACAAATGTCAGACCAAGAAACCTCATGTCACGTCTTCCAATGACAGTCCATGTTGACCAGATGACCCTTACTGAGATTACATAAGCAGAATTCAGCATGACCACATCTACTTTCACTCCCCGGAAGAAGATCTGGTGTCTAAGAACACCAAGTCTTTTCCCTACTCAATATAAGATCTCCAGTAAAGACGAGTGTGCACACGCTGCTCATGCGTCTTCCTCACTCCTGCAAGCATTTGTTGTCAGTCATCACCACAACTTCTAGAGTAAGCAAGTTTAAAAACAACAAATTGCATATTCTGGAGCAGGACTTGATACCTCAAAATATCCTCTTAGTCTAAAACTAAATACAATTACACTAAATATAAAGCACCCAATAACAAAGAGCTGTGATAAATCAATTTTCCTTGCCTGCAGTACAATCTGGATTTAGCTACTTAGTACATCTTAATAAACAAGATACTCATTCAAAGCATAATAAATGAAATGCTTTGCCTTGAGGGACAGTTTTACTTAATAGTTTGATGTTACAATGACAGAACATGTGATCTGTCAGTATGAACATCTTTTGTTCTCTGGAATGTTTTGAAAATGGGTGGTCTGTCTGCTTCACAGCAGATCATGCTTAAGACACAGCACCCTTCACACTCACAGCAATATGCTTAACATAGGAAAAGCCTTTTGCTTTGATAAGGAAATCAAATAGAAGTCCCAAAGCAAAGCAAAACAAAACAAAACAAAAAAAAAAAGGTGCTTCTGTGGAAAGTGATTCCCTAGTTTCCAAAGTCTGTGATTTGCTTTATATCAAGTCACAGAAAATCCATACACAGAAAAAGCTATTTGGGAACATGATTTAAACAGCTGAAAAAAAACCACCACAGAAACACAAACCAATAAGCAGCTGAAAGACAGTTGGTACTTTTTCTCTGCATTAGAAAGTTTGATAAAATAATGAACTTCAGAGCAACAACATTACGGCTGAAGCTTCCATCCCTACTTGCCATACGCTTAACAAACACAGGCATGGAAACAACTGAGGAAGCTCAGTTTCTCTGTGCTCAAGTAGTCATGTGTCTACAGGTATCTGCAACACAAATATTAGAGAATGGACAATAAGCATGAAGCCAATCCTGCTGGCAAATGCAGAAGAACTGGAAAATGAAAATTACTGCATCTTCAGTTGTCTGTCCGCACACATGTATTTTCTATGTATGTATTTCATTTATAAGACATATGAAACATTACAAGGGTAACGTTTATTTAAAATAATTCCACAAACCTTGAATAAATTCCTCTCCATGGACACCACCATTAGAGATATTGGTATCTGATCCCATACACAGCTCACATACATAAATAATTCCCTATCAAGGCCAGTTACAATGCTGATGCTTATTATGATTATTTAATCCTTATCCCCAAAATACACACATGTTGACAGACAGTGGAAGAAGAAATTATTTTTTTCCCTCTTTCTGACAGACCATACACCAACCTGCCACCTTTCAGGTTATCAGCCAAGCACAGAAATAGTTGTATCTGATCACCGTAGTGGTCCATCTATCTCTTCTATACCAATTCATTTAGGGGTTCATTTGACCCTGATGCATGAGCGTTTCTCTCCGTCTAGATATTTAATCTGATTTCGAGTAACAAACTCTTCTGGGCTCAAGTTTCCTTCAGACTCTAGTCACGCTAGTTTGTCAATTATATCAAAATTAGTGATCACATTTGTAACCCCCTTTGCAATAAATGCCTGTAGCTGCCAGACTAAGCATAAAAGGCATTTTAGATTGAAGTGATTCTGCAATAATGAGTATGAATAGGGTAGGGAGGAAGTGGTGAGGGAGTTTGCGATCCCATAGGAAGCAACTCAGAAGGGAAAAATGAAAAGCTGCTCTTTTCTCTAGGAGTGTAGCATTAAAAGATCCAACAGCAAAATGTTCTTCTGGGGATGAAAGTCAAGATATATAACAGCAGCTCAATAAGGCTTCATCAAGAGCTCTTTCAGGATTGAAAAACTCAAAAAAGGAGAGGTACAAAGATACATTGATATGGGTGAATATAAAGAGACACATATAAGCAGGAGAGATGCAAAAGTCAGAAAGGCTAAGGCATGGGCACACTATGAGTCACAACTACCAAGGGAAATAAAAGTTACAATAAGGAAGTTAGATTAATAACTAGAAGTGGAAGGGTGCAGAATAGACTTTCCATTACTGTAGGAAAGTCTTCTACTAACCAACAGAGAATGTGAAGAAACACCTGATGGCACAGCTCAGACAATTGCTTTTACCTTGGGCTTCACATTATTTTTAATAAGAATTAAGAACTAGGATTTTAAAATAGGGAAAAAATAGAAAAAACAGAAATTAATATAAGTAGGTACAGACTATATATTTAGGCTGGCATGGTTTAATGAGATGTACCAAAACCACTTAAAGAATAAACTAGTTTTTAAGAATTCATATAGAATAGATAGAATCCCAGAAGGGCAAACTTGACTAGTAGCAGCAGAAAGGGACAGATTAAAAGGCATGGTCATTATAGCTTTGACACCCATAGCAATGCTGTGAAATGAAAGAAGAAAACTTCACTTAGAATCATGTAGGGAGTAACAACAGTCAACAAAAGCAAATACTGTCAAATCAATATACGACTTAAATTATGGCAGAAAAAGATTAGATGTACAACTTAACTGCCTGAATTTAATTGAGTTATACCACATGTTTCATTTGTGGACTGTGGAAGTATGGTTTATATCAAATTACAGCTAAAGAAGCACACAGCTGTCTGAAAAAATACCAAAAACACATTTTTGATCAATAGTTCTTGGTAATTCATTAACAAGCTAGGAAAGCATGAAGCATGGCACGACAAGGTTTTACCCACAGTCCAGTACCACATGATATTTTTAAGAGTGACTTTATGAAAGATTGTCCTCACTTGCAGATTTAGTGGAACTTAACAGTCCAAGAAAAGCATTACATGCACCTTAAAGGCCAGGGCTAACATACAACTCCATTTCTCTGTTTCCAAATAAAGACATTTCATTATTTCTGCAACTAAAAGTGATCGATCCAGTAAATGGAAAAAGAAAGCATTCAGATTCAAGAAGAGTTACAAGTGTTTGAGCAGTAGTCTTGCAGCATTTCAAGAAGAGTCTAACACTTTCTAACACTCTCATCCTGCTGTTTTGATGTTGTTCTTCAAGCTGCTCTCTGAGAAGCACAATGTTTGATAGGCTCAGGTTTGGAAATCATTCTGCCAGGCAATAGCAGCAATAACCTGATTTAAGTTCTGAGTCACAGTTTATTATAAAAGCTAGAGTATATAGTTTCAGAAAGTTAATAATAGCTGATCCTGGTATTGACAACTAGATTGACAGCCTAGGCCCAAACACATGTTGAGAGAGCTGCTATCAGGCAGAACAGAAATACTCAGACATAAATAGTTCCATCACATTTTTGAAACCATGACGTTTCAAGTCTCCAGAGACACCTAGACACTAAGTGTCATGATATGGTTTAAACTGGCATCAAAACAGCTCTAAAGGGCACATGAAAGTATGCCTGCAAAACCATGTTTCATGTGCTCATTTGCACATGAAAAATAGTGACCTGAGGCAAAGAGGATTACCGCCCAGAGATTAAAGACCACTTGGAGTTGATGTCACAAAGCTTCAGTTCAAGCATCATCTATCACTAGATAACAGCTAGCACCCCAGAAATGTCTCACTTCTCAGCCATTAGCAGCAACTGTGAGCACCCCTGTACCTCATGAAATGCATCACTGGCCAAAGGAAATGAGGTAGAATAAAAAGACGGGTTTTGGAAACAAGGTGGTTGCTGTGACACCCACAGCTCAGGACTGCAAGCTGGCAAGCCAGCTTCTATCAGACAAAAAATCCCAGAATGAAATGTCAGCTTCTAGAAAGCTTTTGTAAGGATTTCTTTCCTATTACTCTGTCCACCACATCAGTTACTGCTCCTGAATGAAACAGCAGGGACAAAACCATCAAGCTTCTTTCAGATAAAACAGTAACTGAGCACAAGAGTTTTGCCTCCCTAAGCAAGATCTGCACATCTCTCTTCCCTCAAGTATGTGCCTAAACTCTTATCTCCCCTCCCTCAGTTGTGAATGGTGAACTGTCTGAAGGTCAGGTTCTCCTTCACTCATGTAATCAAATCCTTTTTCAAGGTCCCATGTCTCCCTTGGGGCAGCAAATCAGAAGAACAGGCAGGAAAATGTACTCGGCATGTAACTTCATACCTATAAGAAAAATAGGTAATACTGCATCAATAAGTAAACTATCAACTCCAACTCTACAGATTTAGACTCTTGAAGACTTGGGATTCAAGATTTTAGAAAGGACACACATCACCTCATGACAGTAATCCCAAGCCTTCACAGAACCTGCAGAGAAAAACCACACACAAAACCTCAACAGTTTATAAAATAAAGGAAAAAAATTCACTGTATAGTAAAAAAGTGTGACAAGCTTTTGGAAATTTAACTCTTCTGTACTGCTTAGACAGAGTATCTGCAGGCCATGGATGACACAGTAGATGTCTTATCACTCATTCTACGACTCCCTCATTTCTTGGGACCAGTCTGGTTTTGGAATGGCAGACGTTGATGAGGCCTCTACCCAGGGCTGGTTTTTTGTTTTCAGATGCTGTATCTCCTACTTAGTGCCAACCATTTTAAACTTTATATTTTTTAATGTTGCAATAGTTACGGGCTCTATAATCAGCACACTAATACCAGTAAATCAAGCCATCCACTTTTATTCCAAACAAAATTGTACAGCAGGATTATCTGGGAGAAAATCTTATTTGTCAGAAGTGTATGTGTGAGACAGCACAAAGACTAAGGAGAATATATTCCCCTGAATCCCAATTCCCTTATTCACCTTCCTACTTCACTACAAATTCATACCATCACCGGGACTGGCTTAATTTACAAATCTGAGCCCCCAAGGAACTCTTTTAAACACTACAAACAGGGACACAAAAAAAGTAACCCATGTACCACAGAACGAGTAGTACATACCTGCCCGAATGGAACTTAATTCTTCCGTATTTATGATTCACCTCACATTCACATCCAGCCACAAGCACAGCTGAAATCATCTTGCAAATAAGATGTTTCTACATTTAATAGTGAAATACTTTTCAAATTTGGCACGAAGACATTACATACTATGACTAAATGTTATTTTCAGAAACAGAAAAACTAAACTTTTCTGTAAAAAGGCACAGACTCATGTTTTGCACATCAGTTATGTGTAAAAACAGTTAACTTCTATGTGACACAAGCCATTCTGGCCCTGCAGACCTCCTGAGGATACTCATCATTAAGATTTTTGGGGGTGAAAAGTATGTGTGTGGAGGTGTGGGAGAGAGCAGGGCATTTAAGGCAAGCATACATACCTTTATTTAGGACTCAAAACTAGATTGAAAGGCTTCAACCCACTTCACACTAAGGTGAGTGCATCACAGAGGTGCCTTGTGCACAAGACTACTCTATCCCCCCATCAAGTACACTACCTGCATGCTTGCTTACTATGTATAGCCTTTCCTGGCTATTAATAAAAACAGTCCAAGGCTTGCCTGATGGACAGATATTTAATGCTGTGAATGTTAGCATCTGGCTCTCATTCTCTTCTCAAAAACTGATAAAGACAGACCTTTACAAAAGAAAACTGAATAAGAATAATACAGTGAACTTAGAAAAAAAGAAGTACTATGGTTTGTATTTCGTTTTGGGGAGGTTCTCCGAATTTTCTGGGGTTTGCTTTGTTTTTCTAATAAAGGATTAATCCCCCTGCTCTCTTGCCCATGTACACCTAAGGTGTCATTTTCCAGACATCACAGCAGGTTCTAGCCCACCCATAGCTTCAGGGATTAATTAGATATTCCCTGTGTCTGAAAGAGACCATAATTTCTTACCCAGTGATTACTATTTGCAGGCCTGTTTGATTACAGGCCTCTTTAATAGCATTGTTTCTTCAAAACTGACTGAACAAGCTGAAGTATTTCCAGTTGGTACCTGCAAAGTTGAAAGAAATCCCTCATTTTTGTGGTTACTGCAGCCTTCTGAAAAAGATGAAGGAAACTATGACTAAATGAGTAAGTTCAGTGTTTGATTAACTAATAGGTGTAATCAGACTTGCAAGCTTTTTGTGCTTCACTCCATTCATTCCACCAGTTCAGAGCAACATTTTTTCTCATTTAAGATCTACTTGATCTTGAGATCCTGTTTAAAGGACAAGGGACTCTTGTCCTGTAATGGACAAGAGCTATTAAACTCACTGTTGGGAGACCTCCCTAATGAGAAAATCATCAACAAATTTATTCATACATTCACAAGCAAAGAAAAGTCACAGCCAATCTTTTATCAGCTTCAGACATGCAACGACTACACTGAACACTTTTATTCTGAGCAGTGCATTTCTGAATCCCGTATTTCTGTTCCTCCTGAGCAAGTCAGCACAAAGGAAAGCTAGCAGCAGCAAATGAAGACTGAAAAGAAAGGGGGGAGAGAGATTTACCTTCCATTTTTAATTGCACCAGGTAGCATCTGTGGAAACAGTCCTGTAATTCATCAGATAAGCAAGAAATTCAACTGTCTACTAGACTGTGCTGTTCACAAGTGACATATTTGTGTATCACTGAAGGAAGTGAGAAACTGTCTTCAGTTCTTTTTCCTCAGCCTATACTACCCTTCATGTGAATTCCACAGCAACTAAGGTATCAGTTCCTGCAGAGGTCAGAGAATGAGAAGATTAATTTCAGAGCATTTCCTCCGAAAAAGTATCTTTGAATATAATCACTTATTTGATTAAGCAAAGAGTTGGATTATTTCATATACTACTCCTTATGGTAATATTTAGATATGTATGTTTTGCATAAATACACACAATTTTAGTTACCAAGAGACGAAAATCTGAAGAAGGCTCAGCAACCAAGAAAGATCCTTGTCAGAAGTTTCCTGCATGCTCTTTCACTATAGAGGGTAATATCAAGTCTGCAAATGGAGTTCCACTAGCCCTGGGTAGGTTCCTGTTAGCATTAGAATTTCACAGTAGAAAAATTAACTGTTTAATTGAAATATCTCTTCCTCCTCTCCTGCAGTGAGACAAAACATTGTACAACACTTAACACCACCTGCAGGAAACTGGCAGTAATACTTCCTCAGGTACAGCAGCAATTGATGGAAGGGAGACCAAACCAAACTAGAAATCCCTCGGTCATACGCATTTCTATTACACCTGTCACAACCGGGGAGAAAGTCAACCCAAAACAGTAAGCTTACCTCAGCATTTCCTCTATCCCGAAACACAGCGCATTTATAAACAAAGCGAAAAAGAGTTCATTTTGTTCATTTGTTCAATTGTTCATTTTCCCCTCATTTTCCTGTGATAGACTTTATCTCCTCAAACCTATAATATTTGAAAATATTTATGGGAAGAAATGATGCACATAAAAGCCTTCTCTACTGCTCTGTTGGAGAGCTGCTTTTCCTAATGTTTTGATCCCAGATGACTAATAGAGCTTCGACCTAAAATAACCTTGCTGAAGCAATGCTACAAAAGAAGGGAAGCATTACGTACAACCTAGCTCAATAATTCCTGTTCCTCAGATTGGAGTCAGCACCACTGTAACATGGGGGTAAAGCATGCATTAGTCACAGAATAGGACCACAGCATCCCTCAGACTGAAAGGGACCTCAAGAAGCCTCAGATCCCATTTCCTTCCCAGAACACCTGATAGGAATACACTCAGGTGGGCTGATTTCAGTATCACTGAGGAGCTCTCATAGTAATTTGGACCAAGCTCAGTAAGGATAGTACATCTGTAACTTTGCTGTAAGGAAGACGGAAAGGCAGAAAGAGTGGGGGGAGCGCTGATGAGCCCTGCTACCCAAAATCAGGACATGTGAACAATCAGCAGCACTTATCCCTCCACCTGACCCTGCAAGTAAACAGTAACATCAAAGTTTGGGGAGAAGCTGTTCATTGTTTGCAGGACACACAACGAGATCTTTTATTCCTCAACGGATATGTGGAAGTTACATGTTCCTGACTTTGCTTCATATGCAAGTTACCAGATCAAGAATTCCCTCAACCACCTGTCACTCCTACTTGCTTATTCCTCTCAGGAGTAAAGCCAAACCACACCATAAATTGACATGACAATTTAGAATTTTTCTCTCTGCTAAAATGTTTCCTCCATTTTTTTACTGCATATTCATTATTCATTTTTCTTTAAATAGTCCTAATGATAGCACAGTATAGAAAGTTACATATGTAAACCTTTGCTGAATCAGGACCAGAAAGATTCCTACCATTTCCCACTATCCATTTCCCACTAGAAAGACCAGCACTTTCCTGTGACCAGCCTTACCACTTGAGTTTTTATTAGAATTATTCTTGGTGCCTGAAGCTAGCCTTCCCAAAATGTAGAGAAACAGATGCATAATAAAAACCCTACTTGTACCCTGGATGAGACTAATCAATAAGACTCTAAATTGTGTGTTTATTTCCCCCTTTTTTAAGGGAAACAGCAATTGAAAAGCAACAACTTGTATCTGGAGGATGGTAATTATGGACAGCAAGTGTCATTTCAATATAAATAGGGGAAATAAATGTAAATTACACAACACTTAACTCTTAGAATTGGCTGTTAACTGAAACAATAGTCTACAAGATGTTGTTTGGAGTATCTCATTAATAAAATTCAAAATTGTTTTCAGCAATTATGTGCAATCATTGTCATTTTATCACTGGCCAAAAGTAGTCTCACTGCATGCTTCAACATGTAATTGTATCACAGACTGCCAAGAAAACCATCCTGTCTACAGGGGACATCTGGTGCTGTACCACGCCAACACAGAAGTGTCACACACTAGCAAAAGAAAATGCTAGTTCAGAGAAGGGCCTGCTATTAGAGAAGACCAGTAAATGTTTTTAAAAGACCAAGAACACCATTTCCAAACAGTGATGGGCCACTTCCCTAAACTAATTTTAGCTGCTCTAGAAATGCATCCTTCAGGGCTTGTTTTGACTTAAGATGTTTTTTGTAGCTGGGTTTTTACTCTCAAGATTAATCTTCTGGTGTGGTTTATAATATTAAGCACTTCACACTCATTTGTGAATTACCTTGACAACCTGCTCTGCAGAAGGCAAGTAAGACACTGGTTCTGCAGCAGCACAAATAGTCCCACCCCACTCAGTCCCTGGAAGGGCATTTTTGGAGGGACACAAGCAACAAACAGCTCTCCTGCAGCCTCGCACAGCTAGTTACTCAAATACCATTTCCTTGATTTCTCTGGAGGCCGTGCCACAAGCAGTGCTTGTCTGCTTTTACCTGTAGGAGATAGAGCCAGAGCTCGGTCTGGGACACTGCAGTCTGGGCAGAGGCCAACACAGAACCTGCAGCTGAAAACACCCTACAGCACCCAGATGTCCCCTGTTCCTCTCCCCATATCCCACATCCAAACCCAATGTTTCTCCCACACATCCTAGCTCTAGGCTTCACACTTCCAGGCAACCCTCATCGTAATTCCAGCAGTCCCTTCATCCTCCGTGAAGATTCCCATAGCTTATCCTTCCCCTTGACCTTACACACACCTTCACATTCTACCTTGTCCTTGTCTGTTGCTGGCACACATCAGCCTTGGAGGCACAAAGTTAGCGACAGCTCAGTTATTTCTGTGATTTTAATACACTGCAATGTCAGAATCTCCTCAGTCAGAGCACAGTTCCAGCCCTTTTTTTCATGGACTTATGCCCATTTAAGCAGAAATAGCAACAACAGAAATAAGGATAAACTCAAATGAAAGCAGCTGGCTACTTCACCATCTCCTGCATACACATGGGACACACAGGGGCTTGCCCACATCACTGACAGGAGCTATTCTCAAGTGCCTGTGACATTTGGAGGCTACCTGAAACCTGTCAGAGTGGAAAGATGGAGGTAACTAGGCCTGGACAAATTTGGTGGACATGTATTTGGGAGCTAAATTTGCCTACGATTTTTGTGTGTGTCTGTCTTGCTGTATCTTTTATTCCTTACAATATAATTGTAAGCAAGGTCCTAGAACACTCAACAAACATTACCAGAAAACTCACCTCCTGAGTCCAGCTTTCATCAGCAGTGAAATTTCCCAGCTTTTGCCATCCATTCCCTCCTCACAGATACAACTTGACACATCAACGAATGTAGGGAGCATTCCTCAACTGTCACTTGCTAATTTTCTGAGATAAAAATCTGGTCTTATAAATTTTAACAGTGATGAAAATTTGTTTTTATAAGCATGAGTTTAAATGCTTTTAAAAGCCCCACACATTCAACAGGATTTCTTCAGATTACCAAAAGCATAAAATATACATGTTTCTAAGCAAAAGTGTATAGCGCTTTTATATGAGAACTGAGAAAAATTAGAGATAGAAAAATAAACAACAAAATTAAAAGGAAGGTACAAAATCAAGGGAGAGAGTCACTTCTCCTGCCAGCACTCAATTAACTCAATGAAGTTAATGGAGTCATTCAAGTGAAGAAAGAAATGAAGAAAGAAAGAAAGACCAGCCTTCAATTGCTGGTCCAAAAGCACCTAAGTCTTAGCTTACCAATAGATCTATCTCCCGCTCTGCAAGCAATGCTCCCACCAAAAGTCAACCAGTGCCTTTCAGAAGGGGGAATTTTAGGCACCAGTTAAAACTGAAATCCAAGTCAGCTGTGCTGCACCTCCCGAGGAGAGGGGGACAGACCAAAGCAGGAGCAGACAGAATAACTGCCTTACAAGGAGATAATGACAGGTAGCTTGACAAGTACCATAGTGACTTTATAAAATGTTTCACACACACAAATTATGCAATGCAGCTAATGACTCGACGGGGGTGGAAGGAGGCTGGGAAAGCAGAACACCGCTCATTCATTCTGATGTCATGTTGCTCATACATTACAGAAGCATCCGTCTGTGTTTTGACAACCTGCCAGTCCATCACTACCTAAAGCACGCTACTTGCTGTAGGCAATTTGACCCTTTTCTTCCTTTCCTACGCCCTCTTGCTTATTCTGAAGAATACAGGCTCTCCAGTAATAGCATTTGATGTTTTTAAAGGCAGGCCACAGTTTAGGATTATTTTGCACGCTGAGAAAGCCCACAGGCACTCTCAGTATTTTCTGGGTAACTGCAGCTAGCTCTGTCATGAGGAAGAATGGAAATCATTATTTTGTTATTCAGATTTTTTCAAAGTCAGGACTAAAGTGAGAGTGGGTCTAGAACTTCACCCAAAACAGCAGTTTTAAGCAGCTTCAGATAGTTAGGTTAACTTAGAGTGGACTTTGGCCTTGTTTCTTTACTTCTGTTTGTTCACATAGTTTTGGCTATAAAAATAAAATTGTGCCTCCAAAAATACAGGTTCACAAATATAAGGTTCACATGCCTTATTTTTTCCCACAAGTAGTGCTACCTGAGTAGATGGACAGATCAAGATACCTGGCTGTACCAAGTTCTTCAGTTGCCATCCAACAGCAGGGTTAGAAATGTGGTGGGAGCAACTTGAATTATAAGACTTAAAATAAGGAAAAAGTAAAGGCTAAGTCATAACCTAGTATTTGAAAGGGGAGATAAAGTTATGGGCAATATGCTTTCTACCTTTACTTTCTGTACAAATGAGGTATCTACAGTCTGTACCCACAAGCACCCTCAAATAAAACACATTATTGAAAAAGAACCCACTACAACATTTTGCATGGCTTGTTTTTCAGTGTGGAACTGAGGGGAGATCCTTTTTATTTTTTCCTCCTTAAACTGTCTTTATCTCATCCCACAAGCGTCTCCTCCTTGCTTTTGCCCTTCAATTCTCATCACCATCCTGCTGGAGGCAAGTCGGTCCTGAGGGACTGACCATCCAGCTAGGATCAGCCCACCACTGAGGGGCTTGCTAGGTGGCAGTTCTACTGGTAAGGGAAAATGGGAAGTGGGATACACCTGCAATTTGATCGCCTACTCCTTTCAAACAAACAGAAAACGGTATTTGTTCAGTTTTACTCACATACAGCTGCACTTGAACTAGAAATTTAGCTCATCATTGCACCTGATTAGGCACTGCCTCTCAAATCAACAAACCCTTTTCAAATGCATGCCTACCCTGATAACAAATTGCTTCTGCTTTCTCCATGCCAAGTACCCTTACAGGAATTTAAGGCAGAATTCATAAGTGCTTAGTGTCCTGGAAGGTGTTAATATTTAGTCACTCACTCAACACCCGATTAGGAATTCACAGCAAGTCGAGTCAAAACTCCCTTTTACCCCTTCCTGTAATTCCCTTCTACTTCTGCTCACACAATAACAGCAGTAAAGCACTTAATGCTGTTTTACACACAGATGAAGCATTGCACGTGAAATAATCTTTTAAAAAGCACAGGCAAAGGTAACTCCTCCCTGGCTCACATGACCTCTCCTCCAAAGTATTTCTTTTATACCTATATCCACCAGATGAAATGCTGATATCCTCATCCAAGCAAAACTTACTTCAAAGCCTTGCGAATTTCTCCAGACCCTGCTTGAGCAGCAAACTAGGTGTTAAGGTCAGCACAGCACTGATTTCAGGCAAAAAAAAAAAAAAAAAAAAAGGCTCTAGTTTATAGATATTTGAAAGAAAACAACAGAAAATCCAGCAGGTCTGAGTATTAAAATCTGATGTGATTACATGACACCACTGATGACAGAATCTACTCAAGTTAAGAGCACCTTGTGCTCCCTGCTGCCTTGCACATTACATTTTCACTAGCCAGGCTATGTCAAACAAAATATGGAATAATCATTTCCACCCTTTTGCACTCATTTTGCTCTAGCCCAAGTGACCACAGAGAATTAAGAACCAAGCTGTGCCCAAGCCTAGACAAAGTGTTCTTATTCACAATTCAAGGATTTCCTCACACAGTCATCCTACCATGGATTTTAAAAGACTGAAGAGAGTCATGCTCCTATGACCACAGACTACAGAATTTAGCTGAAATGCCATGCACTGGTCCACACAAAAGTGAGGAGCAGGACAGAGGGCTTGTGCATTGGCATTGTAGGAGTAACACATACACCACGTACCTTCCTGACATACCAAACGACAGAACAGATGCCAGAACACTGTGTTGCCTCTGAACACAGGGTACCAAGCTGACATCCATATGTGGACGCAGATCAGCCCTCCAGTGCTTAATGGAAAGCCCATACATTAGAGCTAGCCCACAGCCAGCAAAACTGGAAAAAACGGAGGAATGCTACAAGAGAAGCACACCACACTAACTGTGCATGTTCTGGGCACCACAGCAAGGAAGGAGGAAGGCCAGACAGAAGTGCTTGCTGGCAGGTCAAGTTAGCACTTGCACTGGCAGCACAGGAACCACTTACCTACACCCAGGAACCATTACCAACCTTCACAGACACACTGGCACAGAATCACCCTGCCAGTTCAACAGTTTGCGGGATCAGAGTCATAGCCACACACACTGACCACTGAAAAACAATCTCCAGAAAAGGGCTGTCACCATACAAGCAGAAGGGTTTGATTGTGTTGACAGTTCTAGCTAATCTGAAAGCAAGGAAGGAACCTGTGAGAGCGTTTCATGACTTTTTATTTCTCAGCCCAACAGCTTGTCCCCACCTGTGTCTACAAAGGAGAGCACTAAGCACAGGATAGGGTGAAAGATCCAAGACCTAGAATTATAAGCCATTTACTGAAGTTACCTCCTCTTGCCTTTGGGTAGAAACATCCTAGAAGTTATAGCAGTATAATGGTCCAGGTGGTAAATAACCCTTGCAGGGTAAAACTTCCCTATAGCAATGAAAACTGCTGCCTGGAGGAAAAGAAAAAGAAGTAGAGATGTTTGAAGAAACATTTTCTTTCTGTTCAATGCTTTACTCGTTGAAAGTTCGGAGACTTGGGGAAGTTTATATCCATATAACAACATTTTATCCCTCATTTGTTTCTACAATAAAAACAGAATAAGCAGCTGTATTTACAGTTTACAGCTTAGAATTAATTTTTTTTATTACCATGTCAAATCATTCATGTTGATTTAATTGTCAAATTCATTTATGCTATTACAATTGTGGTGATATATTAGAGTGATAATACAGTTTAACCACAGCATATCAAAGTTTTACAACTTTCACCTGAAGATTTCTGTAGAAAACTTAAACCAGCTTAAGTTTCCTGTGGCCCTTATAGAATAGGTTCTTTGCTTGTGGTACTCCAGGCAGTGAAACTCAGGCATTGGAATTTGTAGGAAGTTCCATGGCAATTCTGTGAAACTCATTTCCATCCCATTGCCTCAGTCCTAATATCCTTCTCCAGGTTTTCTTGCACACTCTGGAAACACAGGGAGACACCACATTCTAAGCTTGGCAACCGCTTTTCTGGGGCTACACAGCATTCAGAAGTGTTAGAAATCTTTCAGAACAGAAAACTGCCTGGGTGAATAACAGTTCGTGTAACATGGTTAAACAGTACTCCCACGTCACAAGCAAGAGAATAAATACTCAGAGCAACACCCTCAGACATTCTACCTAGCTTAAGTGCTGTTGCTATCATTATAGAGCAGAGAGCACCCCTTTCTTTTGTGTATATAGTGTACACAATTACAGGACCCTGTTTCCCACAGGTACTTAGAGTTCAGCATAAGATGCAAATAGTGAAATAAAACAGCCAACGTGATGGAGTCTGCCCAAGAGGCATGAAAAGGTGAAAAAGAGCAGGAAACAACTCAGCCAATACTAATGAAGCAAGAAAGAACATGACACTATGTACAAACTTTCGTAAACAATTTCAATGAGCTGTATTTTTTCTTCCCCTAACCTGTCCTATTATGAACATGACAATCTCATGTAAGACACTAGATAACATTAAGTTTGCCCTTCAAAATATAACAACATTGTTAAGGAGTCTGTCATTTTCCTTTAATTAATGCCTTGCTGCATCTGACAGACAGCAAGTGTTCGTAGCTCACGCCAATGAATTTCAGCTTTGAATGTGTAGGTGTCAGCAAATACTGATTTTTAATGGCAAACACAACCGAAAGGAGAAACATTATTGTAATCAGACGAGCTTAAAAGCTCAGTGATGGCTACAGGTTAGGAGGCATGGAAATCTGAATACATATGAGAATGAAGATACCAATTTTGTCAGTGATGCCAATTCAAAAAGAATCTTTCAGAAGAAGGTAGGCATAAGTTAATAACCCTGCGTGAATGTCATTCCAACATGTACATCCAGCACGAGGTCAAGCGCTGGCACGCAAAGGCCTTGGTCCTCACCTGACGTATTCTGCCACTGAAAACTTCTCATTGGCCCACTTCCACTCAGGGCCAAAATGGGGGTAAAGAGCCACCAGCCCACAGAGGACTCAGTTACAATTCCAACTTTCATGTGAACAGTCAAAGTGCAATTTGAAGTGCACCTGGTGACTTGGCAACAGCAGAAAGCAGCATGGACTCTTTGCAAGAGTCAATGCCACAAAACAATAGCAGATATCAAACAAATATTGTGCAGTGACTCTAAGATGCAGACTGATGATGAAAAATCATCACTTCATCAGAAGGCTTTCTGATTTAATTAACATATAAAGATTATAAGTAATAACAAGGACTAACTGTAATCTGGATGCCTTTGAACTACTGCACCAGAAAAATTCAGTTGCAACTGAAGTAGTCTATCAGCTCAAAAGCCAGAGGAAATTCTCCATTTGAGGCTGGCAAATCCTCTAAAGTCTATCCAAAAAACTACACATCCTGTTTTACTCCAGTCAGCATTATTCTCTGCAGCAAGTTCAGGGGAATTTACACAGGCTTGTATCTTGGGCTGCATTCTATACGATGCATCAGCCAACCTTGTGTTTGAAATCCATCTGCTACACATTGCACAGAAGAAAAGCAGAACAAGGCTGAGGAAAACTTAACTTGCCAGATAGAAGCAGAGCTGTGTTACTGACCTGCCAGCTAGAAAGAGCTCTGAATTTAGCTGGTCCTTCTGCTCAAAGAAACTTGCTAGTCAGCTAGACTTGTAGCTAAATAACATATATATGTTATATGTATATAAAATACACAAAATATAGACATACACATACATAATATGCATCTATTAAGTCCCAGTACATGACAACCTATTGGAGCACACAAAAACGGTAATAAACTCATCAGCCTAAGAAGATAAATAATGACATACCAGCCTCTGACAGCCTGGGATACAACATTACGATTTCATTATGGTTTCATCTTGGCTTCCTTCCCCATGCCAAATTTGTTATTCTTTTTTTGAGAGAAGGTTCGTGGATCTGACCAAGAACTTAGTTTATCAGAATACCATGTAGATAAAAAAACCCCTGCCCTCCATCTCTTGGGAACTGGCTGGTTGGGTAGATACATTTATTAATCTTTAGGTTTCTTTTTTTAATTTGCGAAAAATTATAAAACCCCTCTGCCATTAGACAGAGTTAAACTGCAGATATTTAACAGAGAACAGTTGCTGTTCTTTTTTCAAAGTACTACTCACACTGAAATGCGGGTGCATCTCTCCCCCTCTACATGCCTCTGGTCCTTCTTGTTAGGAGTATAGGCAATATCAGAGTGCTGAAGGATTATAAACAGATTTGGATGGTGCCACAGGCCATTCCACTGGAATTAATAATGCTTCCCTGCAAGGTGTATAATTTGAAGGAGGCTGGGCTGCTTAGGAGACAGGCAAGTCTGTGGAGAGTTTCCCACACCTCCTAAAACAGGCAACTGAGACATTTCCAAGTTTTTAAAGTAGCATACAAAGAAACCCTGTTTCTAACACATGCACAGAAAGCCCACTCATTAGTTGTGTTTATTAGTTATTCTTCAAATGGTTTGAAGTTCAAACTTGGACTAACTTTCATTACTGTGATTAGGTACTAGAAAACACTCTACTCAAATTTCTTGGTAGAGAAAAAATTGCTCTGTTGCTTTAAGACTTGCATAATTTAAAACTGTTCAGAAGTGTCATCCACACCAGTTTTTACCAGAAAACAAGCAAAAAAGTTATTCAGTGCTTCCTTCAATGCCTTTTCATCTAAAGAGTTTATTCTGCAGTCTGGTACAGTGGACATGGAGAAAATACCTGAGATCTGGCCTCTTTTGTGTCCAGAGACTATCTAGTTCCCTCAGATCTGTTTCACCTCTGTACAAAATTAAATTCTTCTTGAAACATTTACAGGGCTCTCGGGTGAAAAAACCGCTATTAACACAAACAGTGTAGCTTGCATTTATCTGTATTTTAAAAACCGTTTTATAATGGTCTTTCCACTTCACAACGGAGAATACCTCTTACTCGGTGGCATCCAACTCTCAGTTAAAAAGTACTCGGGAAATAAAGAGTCATAGGGGTAGCTCACTTAATTCAATGAGCAGCTAGACAGATGTGGTTATAATTCCTGCAATTTCTCTGAAAAGAAAACAAAAATATGTCAAGACATTTCATTTCCAGGGAACCATCCCTGTCTGCACTATACACGGCACCCACATTCCGGAGCAAACTGAACAGGCACACGTTCCACCGACTCTGAGGGGCAGCTGGCTCCCGGGAAGGCTCCTGTCTCATCACCTGCTACCAGGGGCACACCAATGCCACAGCCTAACCTGCAGCCCAGCCCTTCAGAAATATGCTGGCATAGGTATAGGGACCCAGAGAGTACAGCTGCCCACCTCAAACACTGTTAAGGCCACAGAAGGACTTTGCCATGAGATAAGCACAGAAGGGAACTTGGACTGTAAGATAAGCCCCCACAGCAGTAACTTGGGATTAAAGGTGGTACTATTGTCTAGGTGTTATCTCAGACCTAGGGGGAGGTTAACAAAGCTGGGGGAGAAGAATGTATCACTGATAATGGACAGAAAAAAAATGCAGAATTTATGGGCCACAAGGAAAGCCAACTCAGCAACTGTGCTGAATCAGCTCTGACTGGGTGAAATGTAATTCCTTCAGGGGAGATCACTACCGACTCACGGCCCACTGACCCAAGAAACCCACCAACCCAAAAGAAGAGAAAGGCTGAGCATGTGGACTAATCAGCATTACAGAACTGTGTACCCAATGAGCTACACAGAATTTCCTCTGTTAAAATGTATAAATAGGAAGAAACTTTGAACAACCTCAGGATCCCCACCACCAAGAAGTCTAGGATGAAACAGGATCAACAGGATGTCACTGGATCCACAGGTGGTGACTACCTTCTACTTGATCGACCTACTCTCTCTCTCCCTACCCACCCCATATTTCTATTTCTCTCTACCTCACATTCATTGTTAAATAAAATCTGTACTATTGACTTCAACATATGGTCTCATTTGCACCTTAATTCAGGCAGAGGCATCTCTCATTAACTGTATCATAACAATGTTACATGTGCAACATTCTACTGAAGTTCATGAAATTACTGCTGACTATCTTGTACTATGACACCTTACTATACAGCTGGGGAGGGATTACAAGAGTGATACAACGGCAAAAATTCAGAATCAAATCAACTATATAGCATGGTGGTATCAACAATCTAGCAACTCTGACATGCTGCAATTTACCACCCACAATCTTCTCCCTGTCCCCGGCTGTAGATCTTCACATCCAGAAAAAAGCACTAGATCTTGATATTTTTTCCAGACTTTTAAATCCACTACATTCCCAAGCAGGTTTTTCTCAGCATGAAAGAAAGAATAAACTATTTTCTCACTGTTGTACAGAAATGTCCGATAGACAAGTGTCGGAGAAGAAATTTCTGCAGAAGTAAATCAGTATGATGCTCAAAATATATTTCTCTGCAAAGCTACTGAAGATTCCACTAGGATTTCTTTTCTGCACTTAAGATGCTATGCAGGAGCATCTGCTTTTTAACTTTAGTTAAACATTATTTAACTAGAACATACTGCATAACTCATGTTAACGTGTATTTATTAGATTTACACTTATGGAAAACTCATAAAGAGTTTCTAAGATTTTTCCTCAGATTCCTGCAGCAACTGCTACACTACATCATACAGTTACAGGATGCAGAAAGCAATTTTGTTTCTTGGTCACAAATATTGGCTGTTTAAACTCCTCTTCTGGTCTCAAGTTCTTCAGAGAGACTTTCTTTTAATCTCATCAAGTAGAAACTACAACATTTCAAATGAAATCATTAATGAACCAAAGTCACCTCCTCCATCCAAAAGTACCATTTCCCCTATTAGCTCTCTCACTTAAAGAACCTGAGAACAGCAGCAGCCTTATCATATTCCTCTCTGAGCTACACCATCCCTTTTCAGGAGCTTAACAACTATGGTAGGGTGTTGACTGGCTTATAATCATCATTTAGAAACTGAGCCTCTACCAAAGGGAGTGAAGTGAAAGAATATAAACCTACAGCAATCCCTGCTAATGGATCCTCTATCCAACTCTGCCTTGAACTCGAGAGCAAAGCAAAACACAACACAGAGCAAGATACTGCTATCATAGCTGGGGCAATATGGAGTGGGGCACAGGGCAGTTATAAAGAACACGGGTCCAATTAGGGAAGTTTGAGTGTCAGGATGTTGAACTCCCTATCATTTCCTGGCACCATTGCCTTTAATTAGGCCTTGGATTGATTGCTGCCTTTGTTCTCCATTGACCCACCACTGACTCCAACAGGGGTTGTATTTTCCCCTGCTACAATTAGAAGACAAAATTCTGAGTGTCAGCAAGCATTACACAGGCAACCATGCTGCTTAAAACTACAGAGCCTTTAGAGAGAGGATGTGTTTGTGACATTAGCACATTCTTCTTTCTTTACAGGATACAATAGGGCAGAGTGGATCCTGATCCAACAGTAAATTGCTGTTGAGGCTAATTTAAATTCTTCAGTGCATTTATATGCAGTGTATTAAAAAAAAAGAAAAGAAAAAAGGAAAGAAAAAAACAGAGCAGGAGTAGCTAAGTCAAATCTACCTGGTTCTTCCATAATTCAAAATAAGAGGAAGGTAAGTGAGAGAGGGTGAAAGAGACTGCTGTTTGAGTATTTAATTTGTGTAACAGCAGCAGCTAGACTGGAAAAAGTAATATTCTATGCAAGTTTGTAGACTATAAAGCTTTATGGCAATCTAAAGCACTATAGACACCCACAGTGCTAAAGCAGCAATGCAAAAAAATACATTAAGGAAAGTAAAACTTGAAATAACACAAAATCTCTTTCTACATCTATTTTATGTTTCACATTTTGGTAGCACTTAGAGGCAACAGCTAAAAACAATAACTAAAAATATCAAGATCCCTTATGCCATGCATTGTACAAGTCAAAGTTTTTTCCCAATGAGAATTTACAGTCTTAGTGGAGTCACAAAGGAGTCAGGGAAAACAAAGGCAAAAATAACTCATAGGTAACACAGTTTGTTCAGGGCCGTAAGATTTGTCTATGCTCCTGTAAGAAACATTTTCAGCTTCCATACAGAAGGTTAGGAACTATTCACTGTGACACATTGCATTTTGTCATTAAGACACAGGTCCTGGGAATCACACTATCATGCTGTCTGTGACTGTGGCAAGTCATTTCACTCCTCCACACCTTTGATCTCTAGTCATATATCCCCCAGGGCAGACGAAAGCCTGGAGAATAATTCATTAATACTTGTGAATTATTTGGGTGCATTTTGAAAACTGAACTAATGTATTTATTACTAGAAGTTGTCCTGATATTTAAAAAATTCTTAATGCATTTTGAATAATTAAACTGTCTGAACATGGAAAGGTTCCTACTAGGTAGGATTCTCATTGCTACAAGGAGGCAGCTCAAAAGACACTAGAAACTGACAGCGATGAACAGAACTTGGGGTGGATTTTTCTCCTTCTTCTCTGGCCATTTCTTTTTCTATCACACATGCTCACCAAGGTGTCACAGTGCAAGACAGCAGCCACTTGTGCAATCAAAACAACACCAGTCAATTTGGCCAGCAAACCCAGGCAATCAGCCTATGGGGGGTTTGCCCTGGTAAAAAAATGGGTATCCTCTAGCATCCATATTCCTTTACTTTACATGTGTGTTCCTGCAGTGGTGGGAGCACCAATTTCCACTCAGAGAGGAAAAGCCATTGTCAGGGCTCATTTCCACCTTGCCAGTCCCTAGTTACTCTTCTGGCCCAAACAACAATTGCAATAAGTGAGCTTTTGTATTTGTGCCTTGAAACAGACAAGGGTAGACCAAGTTCAGAAACATTTTAAGTTAAAAGGATACTTGCTCAGTGTCTGGCACCCAAGCCTGAGGTTAGTCCCATGATCTCTTTAAAATTTGACCATTAGAGGTATGGTTTTATTTTTATCAAGAGGATTAGTCAAAGAAACTTTGGGTCTTTTTGCAAGTTTTCAAAATAGCTATAATTCCAAAAAAATAAAAATTTAAAAAGAAAAGGGAGGGGGCTGAGACAGAGTTTTTGGGTGTATAAAAAGTGTTAACAAAAAGGCAGTGGATGATGCAAAGGAAATAGATCAATGTTTACGCTATTCCTAGGATTCCTTGAACTCCATGAAATACTTCTAACAGGTATAAGCACCCTCGTAAACCCCAAAGTATGATTGGTAGTGACAGCCAAGAGACTTGCACTCAGTTCTTTTTTTCCACCACAGCTGAATGAAGAGAAAGAGAATCAACAGCGCTGGCTGAAGCCCTGAACAACTAAGGCACATGCTCTAGAGGAGCCTTACAGCTCACTGCCTGCGCTGACCAGAAACAGACAACATGCACAAGCCCCATGCACCTGCTGTCCCACTCCCTCCAAAGGCAGACACCCGCAGAAGGCTGTTTAGACACAGGGAAAGCAGATCAAGGTAAAGCTCTGCATGTGGTACAGCTGCAGAAAAGAAGCTTTCTGTGTTGGGCTGACTACGAAGGAGACAGATACCAGTACGGCCCAGCACTAACACCTCGGTCTCGGCAGGGTTAAATCCCATCTTTTCAGTATGTGCAGGGGGAACTCAGATGTGTCTGTAAGATCCACTTATGGATTTCCAGCACCTTTTGCCTTCTTACAGACTTCCTTCGATTAGATGATATATAATCCACTATTTGTCACCACAAGTAGTCACCCGTGACCACACATCAGTAAAGCACGAAACACTATATTTAAACTGTTACTGTCAATACTGCACTTATCCATCTACTTGCATTGCCATACAAATTGCCTACCCTTAGAACTGGTGTGAAGGCAGTGATTCTCATTTAAAATGATCATTTTTCTATCACCTTAAAAAAAAAAAAAAAACACAGTAACCCAACAAAATACCACGAGGAATGCTAACAGAAGTGTAATAGCTAAGACTGCAGTTTGTGACAAGGCTGGCTTTTCCCCCTCTAGTTACAAGCACGTTTTTTCATTGTGCACTCATATACTGTGGGGGGAAAAGAAAAAAAAATTGCTTGCCTGTGGCTATAAGTAGAATTATAGTGTTTACAAGCACACTGATGTCAGATGAGCAGTTCAGGCCTTGATCAGTCAGCTGGGTGTAGATTTGGCTCTAAAAACCATAAATACCTCCAGACTGAAAGAGATAATAGGTAAAACAAGATCTGATTTACTGAGCAACATTTAATGCATTAAGCTCCCTTTTTGCCAGTACCATGAGTTTGGGGAAGGGGTTGATTTTGCCAAGTTAGCTCCCTAACAAGTTCACCAATAGATGAGAAAAGTAAATGCTGGAATTTACTGGCATGAGACAGGGCAAGAATGTGCACTTGAGAGGACAGGATTGCAAAAGCAAGGGCAACAGGCGTCCAAGAGACTGTACAATATCTGGCCTTGGAGGTGCTCATCATTTCACTGCATGAGCCCCAGAACAAGTTGATTTAACACTGAAGTCTGCCCTGCTTTGAAATGAAGGTTGGACTGAATAACTGTGAGCTTGGTTTGAATTTTCCTTCTGGGCAAAAGAATGATTACAGGGGGCTACGGAGGTACAAAAACAAGTTGTAGGTTTATTAGCCCTGTGTTTGTTTGCAGGCAGATCTACCTTGCCTCCTGCACAGCCAATTCAGCAGGCTGAGCTTAGCCCCACAAAGATTTAATTGTGCCATGCCACGCCAGTTCAGACAGCTTGTTCACATTATTGCCTCTGATGTTAGCTGAGAGGTGCTCTTTGATAACACCTGGTGCACAGAGTGAAGCCTGCTTTCAGATACCTACACACACACTGCTCAATTCCAACATTCAAAACTCTTGCTTACACATCTGGTGTTAGTTACCCATGTGTGAGCAAGCTTGCTAAAGACAACAACGTATTCCCAAGGCCCTAACTTCACTTAAAACTGGATTTTCGTTATTCTATACCACCAAGTGACAGACAATACTAGGGCTTGGCTAAACACTACTGTAGAATCAAGTCTAACATGCAGAAGAAAATATTGTTATGACACTGTTTCCAGCTGTAGTTCTCAATTCCTTTAACCCTGTTAAGAAGCTCTGTTTACAGAACAACCAAATCCATTGTGGTTTGCTACAAGCTGTAAGAAATTCACAGCAACTCTGAAAAACTAGTCAAGTCAACAGATTTTGGAATAACTTAGCCAACCTGAAAATGGACAAGATCCTTCACAGTAAGCTGCTTTCCTTGAAAAATCAATAACAAGATTAAAATGAAAGTAAAGTGAAGTGTGATCTGTTCTTTTTTACCAGCTCCTCCAGACCCCGGCTGCCAGGCAACACAGCAAGCCATTTCCTTAGGGTTAGAGTTAATTGCTATAATCACAGAGCCAGCGGCAATCCTGTCCAGGTGAGCCATTAGTTAGGGAAAATAAAATTATCAAAAGAGAGCAGAAAATGGGGTAGAGAGGTTAAAAAAGCATAGAAGTTTTTTAAGGGGAAGAGGTATACAGTATGTTTCCTGGTTACGGGAAGAGAAACAGCAGTATGTGAAGAAAGGGCAGGGCTGTAAGCCAATTAGCAACTCTATGTTTTGGGTGCTCTAACAAGTCTCGGACTGCCTGAATGGATCCTTCAAGTGACAATGATAAAGGGAAGCACAAAGTCCAATACTGCTTCACCCAAGAGAAGGAAGGCCTTTAACAAACACTGGAACAACTACAGATGAATTTCACCCTTTTTTTACACCCTGCCTTTCAGAGTCAATACAGCTGACAGAATAAAAACAACGATGGGGTCTAGTGCGGGATGTACCGTTCACAATGAGCATAATTATTTTCCAGTTAATTGTACGTGCACTGCTATGTGTTTCCCGTGGATTTTCTACCTTAATTCCCATGCTGGTCTCCAGCTCTCTCGCAGCATGCCACTGGAGGTCTGACATAAAAACAGTATTATAACAGAGCATGCAGGTTGCCACAGATGGTTCAAATTAAAGGCAGCCTAACAAGCCATTCCACAGACAAAGAGGCAGCACATCCAGCACTGCCCACACTGAGCACGGTATCTCCAGACACCTCCCTCAGGGGACACGGCAGCACTGACACCCAGCTCACCAGCACAGCCACTTGGCTGGCACCCATGAGTGAGAGCTGCAGGGCAGGACTTTAAAGGCCAAGCAAAGCGAGCACATACCTGCTACCCAACTGTCCAGCAACACTGGGGTTGGCTTTGGGGAAATTATTCCTCTGCATTCAAGGCAGCCAGCATCAGAAGCACGTTAAAAGACCCTCTGCTGCCTAGAGAGATATGCAACATTTTTATGAAGCCCAGCAACATGTAGTGGACTCTGGCAGGCACCAGAAGAAATACATGAAGACAAACAGTTTTGAGGAACTCTGAAGAACTTGTGCAAAATAGCTATAGAAGTGAAGGCTGTTAGAGCAGCAACATACATTCCAACACTCTTTAATTATGGATGATACATTTCAGTGTTACCCTAAAAAGTTACTATTACTGTAACGGCCAGAAGGAAAGCAGGCATTAAGCAATTTACCCATGATAGAAAATGCTTTTATTTCTTGTTCTTAGCATGGGGTTTTTTCCCTAAGAGATGAAACTTTGTCAGAAAGAGACAGCAAGATCACTCCATAGAATTGCAATAAAGCATTAACCTGGTTTCCCAGTCACCTGGCAAAACTGCAGAGTACCTCAGAGTGTGCTTTTTGCCTCCTATTCTCAGGGTCTCAACCCGAGGCTCATGAGGGTTACTGACAGGATCTAATAAATACCTCATAAAGATACTTATGTTTGGATCAGAAAGGATGGAAACAAAAAATTTATAGATTCCTTTTTTTTGCTTAACGAGCATCATGACAACAGCACTTTAAGCAATACAATCCTCAATGAAGACAAAGAGAATTAAAATCTGAAAACTAGTATTTTTGCAGTTTAAAACTTGTGAATAATGACAGTATAAAAGAACGTCTAGGGAAAGAAAACAGAGATGTAACACATTTGAGATATCATGTAAGCCAATACAAACTGTTACTTGTAAATTCTGGACATGTTCTCAAGACAAACTTTACAAAAAGCAGAAAAATGCTTTGATAAACATTTACTTCTCCACTGGAAAGAAAGACACTGAACAATCTATTCCAATTAATGTTCTAACTAATTAAATGACAAAGCCTCCTTTTCTGTTTTTTCAGATCCAGTTTAATAGCATTTATATGTTGTCAAGACTTGCATCATCCATTTGATCTCCGGAAAGGCAGAGAGGCAGACAGAATACAAAACAAACATTAACAAATACTACATGAATACAGAATGCCTAACAGCATGCCATTCACACCAGCAAAAGCCAAGGACAATTAAATTATTCATAGACATGAACTGTCCAAGGTAGGAAGAAAGAGAATTAATAAACACACTCTTGAAAAAAATCACATAAAACAAACCTAATCCCATTAATATTTTTTTTTTTTTAACTAACAGCCAATTTCTGGTACCAGACAAAGAATCAGAAGTCAAGGTCTTTCCAAATAAATTTTTGTTAGACCTGGGTAATTAGTTACCATCTATTCAACTGCCATATTCCAATTCCTTTAAGGCTGACAGCTTTGAAATGCGAACCACAACTCTCTTCTCCCTCTCTGTATAGAGTCAGAAAAGCCAACACCTAGTTAGCACAGAACTGCTGGAGAATGGCACAACCAGCATTAGCAAGAAAGGGAAAAGTCTATTAGTCAAGATCACAAGCAGGTAAGAAACCTGGACACCATTTTATGCAACTAATTAGTTCACCACGTTGCTCTGTAACTCTTCTCAGCTGTAAAAACAGAAGAGGCAAATATTTCACTCAGATGAGATCTATGTGCGTACTTCGGTAATGGGCACATTGGTGTCAAAATTTGCAGTTGTGTGAAATCCTGTGACTTCTGCAAGCATCTTAACATTACAAACCACCTGACTACCTCTAAAAGCATCTGTCCTCTTCCACCAAGTGATTTTAAAAAAGGTCTTTTCCTATGGAAAATTACGTGGGCAGAGTCCCATTCCACATCACCAGCAAATATTCAAAATTTTTACTGAAAGCCAGCAAGGCGTACAGAAATAGCCCAAGGGCAAAGGCTAAGACAGCGAGAAGCTAACGGCTCCAACAATGAAGCAACAATTTAAGAGGGCTGCAGCAGCAGGGTGGAGCAGATAGCTGGAGATAGCCATCAACACCACAGCAGGGTGGTGGGACAGGACATCCATCCTCGCCTCAGCTGCACCCAAACTCCCTGTCAGATTTATGCGCGTCACCATGAAGGCAAGCTTCGGCTAAGGAGCTTGCTAGTGTAATCCAGTAGTTAAGTTCTGTGTACATGGTAAGTCCTTCTGGCCTGACACAGTGTTACCTTTCTGCTGCATCAGAGGTTACGATTTTACATCCTTGCAGGTAAATTCACAGCAGCTAGACCTGAAGCTTGACATATTGGCTGGAATTAAGAAGAGCGGAGAACTTATCGGGATCTTTATGCACTAGGAATATATGCTAACTACAAAAAGTTGCCTATTTTTTCCTAGGTTGGCCAGAAATTCTACCCTGATCACAAGAGACCTTTCCATCAGAGCTTAAATTACCAGTTTCAGCTTCAATGACAAGTTGTCCTAGAAAATCACCTCAAAGATGGAAAAAATAAAAAAACATGTTGAAGAAAGGCGACAAGCAAGTCTGATTCTTGTCATGAATCAGTGATGTCTAGTGATAACAAAGAAAAGATGAGGCTTTACTTCAGTGCAAAATAGATTTGAAGACCATCTCATTGCCTTTTGCATACAGCAATTATGACTCTTCGAAAACAAACCAAGACTTCCCTTTTCCAGCCACCGCAACCTCTACTTAAACAGCCACAAGAAAATAAATGAACAAAAACCAAACCATGCTTATTACCTACCTTTAATTAAACATGTGTCTAGTCAAAAACCAGAATACATAAAACACATTTCATTTCAGGTTTCGAGAAGTAAAAGACCCATCCTTTACCCTGAAAGCCATTTTATCCCATTTCAGAAAGCTGTATGTCTAATCAGTGAGAGAACACCAGGAGTTCTGCAGCCATTGCTGCATAAAGTGCAGGAAAATAAATATATATGCACATACGTACATAAAGAGAGCAAACTCATATAAAAGCTGCTCTGAAGCAATGAATCCTGTCCTCTCATTTCATATGGAGGTGGGTAAATAATGGCACGACAGAGATTTCATTCATGCAGAGGTCTAGGGTATGCTGGGAAGTCTCAATGTGACAATTTGCCGCAGATGCCTGCTTAGAGGAGCCATTTATCAGTGTCACCCATGCGCATTACTACACACAGCTTCCTCAGCAGCGTGATTCCACACCAGCTTTCCACATAGCACACTCTAGTCCTTGATATTTCAGGCACAGAAATAACCCTTATCTAGGCCTAAGCAGTGTGTGCTTATTGAAACAATTTGTATTATCCAAAGCAAATGTGTTTGGAGTTGGAAAGCTACGAAATTTATTTCCTTTGCTGATAAAAAGGACAGCAAATTAAGAGAAGTCACAACAGTTTCCCTCCTGCTCCCTCTCCTCTTTATAGCCCTGTTTAGCTCATTGCTTATAAACAGCTAACACAAGTATTCCCATCAGTAGAGCTGACTTCGGGAGGATACAGGCATCTTGGATGTTTCATCTCTTGTTATACTTAAATGGAATATTAAACAGGCAAGACAGTAGCAGCCCGGCTAGGAAGAACCAAGTAACTAGGAGTGACAAAGAAGGATGGCAATTTAAAGCACTTCAGTCTGTAAAGTGCTTCATTTAGAGCCATCAGTGCCAGTGCATTCAGCCTTCATGTATACCCCCCCCACCTTTAGCTGTCCTCTCACACCTTAAGTCTATTCTATTCTGCTTTTAAAGTATTAACAAGTACTGCTACTTTATAGCATGCCTTAGACTGTCTAGTATAATAATACCACAGAATTAGTAAGCTTAACACTATAAGAATTCAAATTAATCTGGAAATCAAACATTTTTTTCCTTCAGAGACAGGCACAGGGAAAGGAAAAGCGAGGCTGAATTCATTCCTATTACTGATGCACTACAACATACATCATTTATTTGTTATGCTGGGTAAAATTTCTAGTGCAATAAATTGAATTCCTATTTCATACCAGATCTCAAATTGACATTATAGAACATAGATGTCTTTGTGACTGGTGAAAAAAGAAACAAATCAATTAGATGTAAGAAAGAAAAGCCAGTCACATCTTTAGGTCACAGGACGCACCAGCACCTTAGCCTTTGGATAAAAAAAATAAATTTCAGAATGAAAAATACCAAAGTGCCTTAAACCAAAGACAACTTTGAGTTAATGCTTTCTACTCTTCTGGCTGCTTGCTAGTTCCTGTTTTAAGAAAGAGACAGACTGAGAGACAACAAATTTTAGTGATAGCTTTTCTAAGGAAAAACAAAACATAACCTCCATATGAATCATTTCTGCAAAACTTTAATGCGAGCTCAGGCTTTTCCAGAACCCAGGTTTATCACCCATTTCTCCTTGCTTCCCCAGCATGCCACCTGTGCCATGGAAGCACTGTTGTTTTGCTGCCTGGACCAACTTCATTCCCCACTTCATTTCTGTCTCTATACCTTGTATTCTCCCTCTCAAAGCCCCATATTTCTCCTTGGGCCCTTTCTATACTCACAGCTGCTTTTGTCTTTTAAAACCAAAATACACCAAAGTGTACTGGCCAACCTGCAATAAGTGCCTAACCCACTCCTTGAAACTTTGAAAATTGTTAAAAATTATTGTGAAGCCAAACACTGAACAGTTCAACAGTGAAAAAAAAAAAAAAAAACAAAACCAGGACAAAGGAGAGATGTGATCAAATACCTGTAACAATTAAGCTCTTGTCAAGAGCTTACAAGAAGCAGATCCCAACTGTTCATTTAAAATGAGAAAGCACTTCAATGAGCTGCCTGCTCCATCTCGTATTCCTCACCAAACAGCCTCTTTGCCAGAGCACTGAAATCCATGACTTCACAAAGATCAACTCTGTAAAATCTTGCAGAGCCTTGTTTTCAAGGTGATGGAGAATGTTCCCAAAAGCTAGTTTCTTCTCTCACGTACCATAACTTCTTTCACCCACCTCTAAATCTAACCCAAAATCCAGAGAATTTTTGTCAAATCCATTATTCAGAAATGGATTTGACACATAGGAGAAAAAAAATAATAAAAATGGAAGTCTTATTAGGCATACCAGAAGTATAGCTCTGGATTTAGGCTTACCACCCATGCTGCAGAGCTGCTTACAAAGCCATCATTAATGGCCTTCGAGCTACCCATCATTTCCCCACGTTCAGTCTGCCCAGACAGCTAGCTATTCCTTTCTAACAAATACCATTTTAATTGCATCTCCCACTTTGTTAGCCTTCTCGACCTCCAGTAAAAGCCATCTATGGTCTAACAATCTCTTAAATCTGACACTCACACCGACCAGCACACTTGTGTGCCTTCCCACTAGGTTCACACGTACGCAGGCTTATTGTCAAGAATTTCCATTAGAAATCTAACGGCAGATGAGATGAACTGACAGCTTTAGGGCTAATGGGGAGAGAAAAGCAAGGAGGGAGTGAAAAGGGAGAGGTAAATCGCAAAGAATATGCATGTGTATTGTAAATGCCTCCTGTCACCAGAGACTTGATTGTGCCTTTCTGGTACCAGGGCTTCTCCAGGCTCAACACCTCCCTCTGAGCAACAAATGCCAGCCACACAGCCTCAGCCACTGTTAACTCTTCCTGTGGGAATGCTGCCAGCAATCTCAGCATATTAACCCTGGGAATACTAACATGATTTAGAGGACTTGTTAAATTTTAATGATACCATTAGAAAAGAGGAAAACACACGAGTCACAACTCCCACTTTGGTGCATTTGGCTGCTGAATAGGATATTAATGTTTTCCTTTGCCCATCACTATCAAATGAGCAGTGAAACTAATAGAAAAATGAAGAGTAATGACTTCTATTCTCACTGTTCAGCACCTGCTTAAAGCCAAGGCTGCCTTATTGCCCACTAGACTTTCTCCTGGAGTCCATCAGGTGGATGGAGTAAACGGGTAATTCTTTCAGCATTTAGCACTTAACAGGTCAGAGGTTCTTTTAGCCAAGAGGCACAGAAAAATAAAACTGTCCAATTGAAACAGTAGCATGTAATCATCCAGACAATCAGTTAGCAGGCAGAAGTCTGCTCTCCTGAATAACTTCAGCACAATAAAGTCTGAGTTTGGCTTTGGTAAGACAGGAGTTTGCCCAGGTGACTTATAGGAGCCAGGACAGAAACATGTTGAGGCCAGTTCTTGCCCTGCTTTTAATAATGGGCTCCAAGCAACCACCTTCTTCAGCACCACAAGACTCACTCTCATATCTTCAAGTACATCTGTGATAAAAGCAATGGACAATTCCCACCAGAACAACACAGAGGCCCACAGAAACTCGGGGTTTGTATTCCTGAATCCTCATTCATCTTCAGTCAATTTTGAGGGTGGTAGAGAAAGAGGGAATGAAACACGCACAACTCGGGGAAAATTACCTCCATCCTGAGGCAGTTCTGCTCAGACAGTTCTGAACAAAGTTGAAACCTCCAAACCACTGTGAAATTTAACTTTTTCTTCAGGAAAAGAAAATATTTACTGTGGTAGATATCAAAGTCTCCTTTCATTTGCTTTTCCCCAAACATTCATGTGAGCAGAATTTTGTTCCAGTGCAAATCCATGGAATAGAGAAGCTGTTGTGAATACTCAGGTGCAAGTAAATGATCATGTCAAAGTGCATATGATTTAGGGAGCATAGGGAAATATAAGTTAGAGGCTTGCTATTAATAGATCATAGAAAATCCACAGGTCAAAACACATTTGTAAGGAACAAGTACATATAAAGCAAATTCCACTTGAAGGTAATTTGGAAGCCAAAACACAGACTGTATTCCCAATTTAAAATTTTCCTACAGAAAAGGAAGCTCGCTTTCCTAGAGCTAGATGGATGTTTTACATCAGTCATATTGCCCTGGATACAGATATCCTACATTCAGCATAGACAGTTCCTTTGACACATACCACCAGCAAGAAATTTAAAGTGTTTTCCAGATGCACGCTCAATTTTTTTTACTGGAATAAAGTAATTTTTCAAAGGCATTTGACACTTTTTTCCTGAATCACCAAATCTATTGAATAAGATCATTGACCAGACACTAACAAAACAGATACCATGTGGCCTGTAAGTTAAGTTGTCCTGTTTGGAGGGCAACAAAATGAGCAGACTCAGCCCTTCCTTGTTTAATAGGAAGGTGTGACAACTTTAAACATGCAATACAAAAATCTTATATTAACAAATGCTTTATCCAGAAGTGTCCAGTTCCTTCAGAGGAAAATCTTTTGTTTTCATGGTGAATTGCAAACCAAATCCAGTTTCATACCCCATTGGTTTCCTCAGGTCTCTTGAGCAGAATTTCCATGTCAATTTATTATTTTTAAACCCACAAACACTACTACCAAATAGAGTTTCAGATGAAAGCTGAGAAGAGGAAACCAGTCTGAAGTTTCTTCAGAATGAAGTCTTTTCTCTTTCCTCCCAGAAAACAGAAAATATTTTATAATATATAAGAAATTCAAGATCAACTATATACTATGTGATTTAATAATACAGATTGAACAGAAGATCCTTGTGACAATGTGCTGGTTTCAGCTGAATTAGAGTTAATTTTCTTCCCAGTGGCTGGTGTGGGGCTGTGTTTTGGACAGCATTTTGTGCTGAACACAAGTGGAGTGATGGTGTTCATCTTCTCAAGTCACAGTTACATGTGATGGGGCCCTGCTCTCCTGGAGATGGCTGAACACCTCCCTGCCCATGGGAAGTGATGAATTAATTCCTTGTTTTGCTTTGCCTGTGTGCGTGGATTTTGCTTTCGCTTTCCCTATTAAACTGTCTCTATCTCAGTCCACAAGTTCTCATTTTTACTCTTCTCATTCTCTCCCTGATCCCACTGGTGTGGGAGAGAGCAAGCAACTGCCTGGGGTTAAACCATAACAGACAATAAAAATAAACACAGCTGAAGATGAAAATAACTTTTAAGACGTATACCAATGCCGGAACAGTAAGTGTTTTTTAACAGCCTTACTACGCTGTATTATTTTAAATAAAATAAATTGAATTCTGACACTATAATAAATTCAAGCTGTAATTGAACACACCAGTTCCTTAAGACTGATTCTTTTGTATAGCTGGCACCGTATTTTCTTTTACTGTCTCTTTTGTAAAGTAATTAAAAAGTAATCCCTATATTCTGCACTCCAGTTACAAAGGAGGCTACAGTTAGATGCATTGTGCTGCTCTCATCAGTAGCTTTCTCAGAGATCCCTGGCTCCTTGCATCTGCTGCTGTAATAGCACATCTAGTCACTCCCTGATCAAAAGGATCTGAGTTTAGAAAGAAGCATTATTGAAAGTGTTTGAACTATCTATCATTTTTATAAGAACTAAGGCAGGGAGCAATCACTGTGTATTCACACAGGAGACCCGCAGTGATGCTAACTTATGACCTTCATATGGAGAGGACAAAGGAAAGGCACACGGGAAGCCCACAAGGGGCCAGGACGTCTTAGACCTGCTCAGCCTGAACAGCACGCCTGCTGTTTTGAATGCATGCAAGTATCCCCCGGTTAGAGCCATATCATACATACAGCTGTGGCCTAAATTAAATCCTACAGATTTTCCTGAAGTCCAAATGCCCTCACTAAGGTCAATTTCATGTAAGTCAACAGAATGACAAGGTTCAGATCCAGACCGAAGGGATAGTTTATGTTATACAAGGAAAAGAATTTTCAATTTCTGATATTTCTTGCAGAGTGTTTCAAACAGCCTTCATGACAAGTTCAGAACAGTTCAACTTTCTCCTGCTCTATGACATGTCTTGTGTTGGTCTGATTTTACTTAAAGAAACTTCAAACACTCTCTCCTCAAAATATTACTAAGCTATACTGTAAAATTTTCTAAAGAGGAGAGTAGAGGGAAAAGAAGCATTAGCAGATACATATCCTGGTTGTAGATGATACAAGATATTACAACTGTACAAAAAAGTCTGATCTGTAGCAAGCCTGATTATATATTTCACATTTCAAAGCCAGAGACAAACACAATTCTTAGCAGCTTCACTATGCTCATAGTTATGGAAAAGAAAACAAAACAAAAACAAACCCGGTTTAATGTAAGAAGATTGCATAGAAAGTAACCGAAAATAAAAATGGGCAACACAAGTCACTGGGGATTTGAGTTCCATAAACCTACAAATTAGGATGCAGCCACGGTGTGATTACCTAGAACAACCTAGCTCCAATAAACACCCTATGTTAACAGGAAGTGTTGGATGAAACATTGCCATGTCTTTTAAACACGCAAGCTGAAGCTCGTGGAGCAAGGCAGTGTTTCAGTGTGTGACTGCAGCAGACTACTTGCTGTTATTACTTTACCACTGCTTTCTAGAAGAGCAGTACTTTAACTGGGACTTCCATCAGTGTCACAGTGCATCAAAAACTTGATCCAGTACTGGGACAGACTGTGAAAGACACTTTTAAATTTTCTGCTCTTAGGATACTAATTTGCGTGTTTAATTTGAATTAAGCAAGCTGTAATTTGTAACAACACCCTGATAAACAATCTGCTTTTCTGCAATTGGGATACTTCTTGAATTGCAGCTTAAACAACAGATACAGTGGGCTAGGGATTATTTATTCAGTGGCAAGAGGGGAAGGCATATGCTTGTGTTCCTCCATTTTAACAACATCAATGCCTCTCAAGCCACAGATGACACTAGTAAGATGTAAGCTAGCAATTTAACTTAGAACATCTCTCGTGCTTTTGACACACGGTCCTCGTGTCACAAAATGCTGCAGTTCTGACTACATCATTATGTACAGCATGACAGTCAAGTTTATTGTGGTGGCGGGCTGCAGGTTCAGTGCTTGGAAGCACCCCAATTATATGATGTCAAAGGCTATGTGCTGCTGATGTGGCAAAAACGCTGCGTCTTTCAGCCCTGCAATGTTCTAATAATCTGCTGATGCTGGCGTGACTCCCATTATATGCCCATGGCCCACACTGGTAATGTGTGACATTTTTTCAAACACTGTCTGGGGAACACAGATGAACAATCTTTGCTCCTTCTCCCCCTCCAAAACTATACATCAAGGTCCTATGCTTATTATACAAGATTTCTGTGGATGTTGCAACATTTACTTCTAAGGAAGTGTAAGACTATCTGAAGATACAAGGTGATTTTGGACATCAGTGCAGCATTCATGGCTTGAATAAAGCACCTTGAGGACATTTTGTCACTTAATAACAGCCCAGCATGAAGAGGCCAGTTACAGACTCAGCACTGACTCTGTATTTCTGAACACAAATGTTTTCAGATGCACAGCCAAGCCTTTGTTAAAAAAAAAAAAAAAAAAAGAAAAAAGAAAAAAAGCTTTCTCCTCCCTAGAGATTTACTTCATCAATACTTCCCTCTTCGCCCTCAACAGCTCTATGGTCTAAAAGTATTTTCTTTTCTGATAGGAAACACTATAGTTTCCATTCACGAAATATAACCATAGGCTGGTTTCTCATTTCCAATGCACTTAGCAATGACAAGCCTCTTCCATCCCATAGAGAAAGCTGCAGAGCTAATGGTTTTGACAGCTTCCTAAAGAGCAGTCTTTACCACACAGCATCTTCACCCTTACCTCAAAGACATTTGCAAGCTCAAAAGAAATAGGTATATTATTTCACGTGTTGACACTGAGGATTGCAGCAGCAAGACTTCCAGCTGCTCCTAGAAAAGGGGTTACATTAATTCATCAGCAGCAAAGGCATATTCGTTTGTCTCCTCTAGACCTCTGCAAGCAGCTGTAATTCCAGTGCAAGCAAAGTAGCTCGGTTTCCCAGCTTGCCAGGAGACGTACGATTGTAAGAAGATTCGCAGATAAGTTATGCTAAATGTTTGGTATTATGACCTGTGATACAACACAAAAGAATGGTTGTTGTTGCCTAAACTTTAATGGAGTTAATCCTCCCAAATGCTGACAAATTACTGCCTCAGGCCATTTAAAATCACATTTCTAATGCAATAATCCTATCTGCATTACAATGAGTTGGGATGAAATGATTAGGTGCCTGAGATTTTTTTGCACAGTGAATTAAGTCACTATACAGACTGGCCGTGCATGTTCACAAATTAAAGGTCTGGGCGGAAATGAAATTCCATTATTCCGCCACTTGCTAAGCTTTGAGGAAGGGTTTATTACTGTCCTCTCTCTACTGGGAATGTTTCTAAAGTAGCTACTAGTTAACAGAAACTTATTTTTCCTTTTATCAGCTTCACAGCTTTCTTCATTTTTAATAATTATGAGTCAAGCCTTTCTTCATTTTTAATAATTATGAGTCAAGCCTTTGACCACTAAACGCTCCTGAAAGAGAAGACTAATTCAACAGTATGTAAGCAAAAAAACCAGATAGTGCCAGTAAATTGGTGAAAAAACCCAAAACAAAACTGTTCCCTGAATGCAAGTCCTTTCCTTCCCTCTTGTGTTCAGATGGAAGGAAAAGACTGTGCTCAGAATTTACCCAATTCCTATACTCAGAAGCACAGACTTTTTAGGTAAGGGAAAGTCCACAACATAAACCGCCTAACAACATCAGTGCTATCCATCTCTACCACTTATAGTAGCATCCTTACTTCCCGACCCAATCACAATATGCCCAAGCAGCAATTCATGTCTACACACTCAAATTACCTCGGTTTAAAGGCTGTATTCAGGGTTTTTGGAATCACGTACAAATTTATAACCATCAGCTTGTGAGCATTCTTATTAGCATTCAATTGATTATTTACACACAATATAATTTATTACACATCAATATAGCAACTCTTCAATTGTTAGATGCCTGTTAGGTTAGTGTTCATTGAAGACAGGCGATATCACAGGTTTGAATTCAAAGCAAACAGATTTCACACAAATTTGGATAAATAGGGAGTATCATGCCATAAATTTCTATGCTAGAACTTTGTCTGATGCCCTTCTAAAAATATAGCCCAAGAAAAAGCTTAGCATTAAAAAAAAAAAAAAAAATCTGTATTGGTAATTTGAGACAAATCTTCATCATCATGCAACATAAACCCCACAAACAACAGGCACCAAAAGCTCCAAGATGCCCTCAGTCCCAAACTGCAGTGTGCAACTATATCAACCACCTGTGCTAGTCAATTCCCACAGGCCTGCTTCGCTTGGGGGTTACAATAAGATTTAATTTTCATAAAATATAACCCCTTCTATGCACGTAATTGCTGAACATCATTAAGTCACATCTGTATCGCAAGAGGAGGAAAAAGAGACAATAAGCTTTTAGCACTATTTTTTTTGCTATTGGCAGGGAACCTGGCATTTTAAATGGCTAAAATAAATTAATGCAACTATAATTGTATGTTCTTCACCTTTGTGCCTCACTTAAAAAAAAAACACAATAAACAAACAAAAACCAAACCAAAACAAAAAAAAAACAACAACCACCGAAGTTTCCATCCTGTTGATGTATTAGGAGAGAATGTTTCTATTTAAAATGGAAAGCTAAACACCTCAACACTAACAATGACATAGTCAGAAGCAGTTTGCTCTAGGTTAAGTGCAGCTTTTTCTCAGTCTAATGAAAAGCTTCAGTACATAGCTTCATGCATAAAGCCTGGTCTGCTTATGAAGCAATTAAGTATACTATTACACTTGACAGATATATACAAACCTTTACATGATTGCACACTGTCCAATACATCAGTATAGGCTCACATTTGGACAGGTTACTGCAGATTTCAACATCTGCTACTAGATACACATTAAAACACAGATACTCTCATATTCTGCTTGTTCTGCAACACACACTATCCCAGATCATAAGCATTTCTAAATACAGCATAAATGGGAAACAGGTGCCACAGACTGTACTTAAAATACCATAGAAGTTTCTAGGCTGTCTTCAACAGCAACAACACAAAATATGCGTCAGACCCGGTGGACTAAAAGATGACAGACACATTTTAAATGCTTCATTTAATAGTTCTAATAAAGGAATATCACCAATTAGCTGTGTCCTATGGGTACCAGAGTCTTGAGTTGTAGGATGCTTTGCAAGTTCTGAGGAAATACCCAGAATCAGGAATATGATCTGCTCCTTCTTCCACTTAACTCAGTGGCAGGATCCATTCCACACTCAAAAAAAAAAAACCCTATTTCCATAGCAGCAATCAAGAGCAGACCTCACAGGACCCTGAAAAAATGTCAGCTACATTAACACAGCGTGGTTAGACTCCAGTCTCAATCCAAACCAAAGCCAGTTTTCCCCAGACACAAACAGGTTTCCACATTTTTGAGAAACCCTGTACATCTCACCCTCAGAAGGGACCCCCAGAGTGTTAGTATGGCACACACAGAGGCAGCTCACAGGCCCTGACTGAACTAGCAGGGCCCATGCCAACACCTCACTTTCCTCAAAGCAGACACCAATAAGGCTACCCTGTGACACCCGCAAAAACAAACTTCCAAGACCACCACAGTACACCCAATCCAAAGAAGTCAATGGCACCAGCCATGATGTTTGTCGCCCACATCACCCAGCCCAGAGCCTCATTCTGCTGGGCAGCACCTGCTGCAGGCAAAAATCACAAGCCCAGAAAGTTCTAAGAGTCATAAGCCAGAAACTATGAGAGAAAGAGATGCTTCTGCAAACAGTCACAGCCAGCAGTACCCACCACAGAAAGGAGTCATGTGCCAAAGGCTGGAGTACCTCAAAAGGATTGAGCCTGCAAGTACTATTAAGGAGAGAGGGTCACCCATGCCCATGAAGACCACCTCACTTGTGCCTCCTTCCTTCTCCTAAATGCATAGATTGGATAGCACTTTGGTAAGTGGCACTCCTACAGAACTGAAAGGTTTGGAAAGGAGGTGTAAGAAGAAAAAAAGAACATAGATAAGGAGGTTAAAAGGCTACTGATACAAGTAAAGATTGGCCTGTACAACACCATCCGCTAAACTAAGCGAACAGCAGAACAAGTAACAGTAGAAACACAGGGGCAACCTCTCAGAAGGCTAGGATGGGCAACGTCAATGACTACTGCAGTAAGGGAACCCTATGCAAACATCTACATGACTGAAATCAGCCGATTTCTATTTAACACTGTGCCTTGATGTTAGTTTCATCCTCCCCTCCACCCCTAATCTCAGTTATTCAGATGGCTCCCATATCTGTATCGGTAATTTCCCACCTATACTCACAGCTGGTAATCACTGTCAAATCACATAGCCTGAAATTTGACAAGATTTTGGTACAGGGCCACATTACAGTGAATCGACCACATATTAATGGTTAAATTTACTATTAATTTTGGTGGATCCACCTTTTCCTTTTCATGAATAACTCAGTTAAGTTAGCTCTTAAGACAAGGTAACAACCAGCCCTTAAGTCTTTTGTTCATGAGAGCACCAACTCCCTCTCAAAGAGCACATAAATAAATCATGGAGAGTACAACACAACAGCAATACCAGGGACCCTTTCTCAGCAGTCGGCTCTTTTCCATGATACCTCTTTATTGTAACCACAAATGAAAACTCTTTGAAGTGGAAGAGTAAATATTGTCATTTGATAGAACCTGGACCCAACAAGGCAAACAAAATTGCATTGTACAACATTCCAGGAGCTGTAGACCCATTCACAATACAACGCTCGCAGGGTTGCTATGGAGGAACCCAATGCTTACTATTTTAGTAGCATGAGGTTAGCCAAGGGCTGCTGGTCAGTCATTTAGGGCTGTTAGCCTTACTCTTATATGCACAACAAACAGGAAAAAAAAACAATGCCAAACAAAACAAAACCAAGGAATTTCAGAGTATGCCTTTGGAGGTACCAAATACCCCAACAGAGGCAGAAAGCAGATTTCTAACTGTATTCAGAATCAGTCGGCTCTTAAAACCTGAGACCAAATGTCAGAAATGCTAACATCCTCTTTAGGCACAGGATTATTCAACCCAGTGTTCAGGGTCCAGCAGTTTCAAGTATTTTCAAGTCTTATTGGGAATAAAAAAAAATCTGGCACTTCTCTATAAGAGAAGCATCACCAAGTTATCCTTCTGCTAAAGACACCTGGGAGAACTGGGTTCAATGCCATCGTCTGCCACAGCCTCACTGGGTGACCTCTGGGGGTCACACAGCATTTCAAAGCCTCATGTGAACCCGGAGCTACAGGAGGGTTTCTCCCTCAATGGAAGTAGAGACCACATGCATCAGACCATACGTACACACCTTATCACTAAGTTGGCTGCCAAGTCTAAGGATGTTTTGCAAATCCATTCTGTTGGACTCAAAGATAGCAAAAAGGCAAGGGACCAGTGACTCCAATGTAATATTCCTACCCTTACTTACCCCCTACCCCACCCCCCCCCACGAGAGAGGGAAAAAAAAAAAAGCAAGCGCTCAGGAAATAGCACAGAACCGCTGTCAATACAACGAAAGACGGAGAAAAGAAGCACGCTGGAAGGACTGTCACAGATGCTCCTGAAGCCAGGCAGCCCATCGGCGACAGAGGCACCCTGCTCCACAGGAAAAAGGAGGAGGGCATGGAAAAAGGGAACAATACCAAGAAGGGGAGAACACAAATAAACCCCAAAGTGCTCGGCGGTGACACCAGCAGAGGAGAGCCCAGGTGGCCGACAGCCTCGGCGGCTGCTGGGGGCCGCTCCGGGCACAGAGACCCCCCCGCCTCCCCCGGCCCCGCGCTCACCTTGCTGCTGACGGGCCCGGGGATGAGGAGCTTCAGCGCCTGCCTCTTCAGCTCCGCCAGGCGGGCGTTGCAGTGCTCGCACCAGACGCCGCGGTCCGAGCCCGGCGAGGAGCCGCCGCCGCTGCCGGAGCCCGGCGAGCCGGTGCCGAAGCCCGGCGAGCCGCCCAGGGAGCCGGGGG